>RJWT010005957.1:0-30002 GCA_004365215.1 Cuniculus paca | reverse complement strand
ACTCGCGGCCACCTGGGTAGTTTCTTTCCGGGTTGGGCTGGGTTGGGAGCGCGCGCCTGCAGCTGCTGGGCAGGGGCCGCGGGTCGGGGCGCAGGGCGGCCGGGGCTCGGGCTGGAGTTGCGGGCTGGGGAGGGCGGAGGAGCGGAGCGGAGGGGAGGGGAGGGGAGGGGGCGGCAGCCGAGCTGGCGGCGAGGAGGAGTCTCGGGGCCGCCGCGCTCGCTCGCCTCATCTCGTCCTCCGCCTCCTCCTGCTCTCCGCATCCACTCCAGGCTGCTTCCTGAGCTGGCACTTGCATTGCCCCCTCCTCCTGGCATTGGAAGCGCTTTGTTCAGCGCAGCGTTGCAGAGGGGTTTTCCCAGGCTCCGCCCTCCACATTCATTCATGTTTTTTCTCCTTGCAACTGTCTTTACACTTTTTGATCGTATCTTGTTTTTGCTGCCTGTACTATTTATTTTTTTCTTGTAAAGGAACGGTTTATTACTCGTCTTAGTCACTACAATGCTGCCTCCTTTGAAAATACCCACTTCTCCCCACAAGGACTTCACCGTGGGATGGACAGCTAGGGACAGTGGGTAGGCAGGGAACGGGGTAGCAGAAAGCCGTTACAGATTGGGAATTTGCATGTTTTACATTTATGCTCCTGCTCGGTGGGATCACATGATTAGATTACAGATCGGAGTTCATGATTTTAAAACTTCGTAATATAGTGCTCACTTAAAAGCTTTAGCAAGGAATGGAGCTGAGTACGCATACAGTTTATTTGGCTCTAAGGTATTTAAATTCTCTGTCGATCAGAACCTTCCTGGATCCCATAGTGGATGCTGCTTTAGTGAAAGGAGTTGAGACCCGTGTCTTTTTTCTCAGCACAGTGCTTGGTGAAATATACATAGTATTGGCCGTCGTATTTTATATTCTTCCTCGTGCCTTTAAAAAATTGTATGTTTATGCTGTGCTGACTGCTGTAGGAGGATTGAAATACAGAGGTTAGTTGTAGTCTTTTTATTTCTTGGGTAGAATGAAACCATAAATTTCTAAAATACTAGGATATTAGGCACGTTCTTTGCTGTGTAGGCTTTCTTAAGGACAATTAATACTTCAGTGGTTTTATGCACTGGGAAAGCTTCTACATTGTTTACTTGAGTCCTTACACCAACCTTCCCAAGTGGATAATAGTCCTAGTTTTACAGTTGGGAAATCTGAACTTCAGAGAGGTTAAGTACCAGAATAAGGCCATACAGTGTGGGTAAAACGTGGCCTCGAATCCGGTCTGCTTTGACACCAAAGTATGTAGTCAAGCAGCCTTTTGGAAAAAACAAACAAAATCAACTCTCCGAGTAGATGTTACCTTCTCTAAGGAAATAGGCGCTGAGAAAAACCCAGTGTCAGGTAACACACTCTTTAGTCGCTGATCTTAGGCAAGTGGCTTAACCTCCCTCAAAACCTGTTTTTTTTCCCCCCTATAACATGGAAACATGAAAGCTGCTTTCCTCAGTTACTGTTAGGATTAAATTAGATAATATGCAGAAAGTTCAGAGGCACATAGTAGGGTCTCAGTGAGCTCTTTTTTTCTTGCAGAATGATAGATACAGTGACAAGTTTTCACCCAAGCAATTTGTATTCCATTTTTGTGTGTTTAGTGATTTAACATTGTTTCATATTTAGTGCCAGCATAATGGACTTTGGTTATCAGCTTTATTGCAAGAAGTTAAAACTAAAATTTTTATTCTGGGATCCCTGAGAAAGAATCCTGTTGAAGAAAAGTGAGTCATGGGGAAGATAGGTGGTTTGGTTTAAAATAATTCTCATCTTGGCATTTCGTGTTTCAGATCACTTTCTAAAAATGTGTAAGTCAGGGCAGCCTAGGTTATCCTGGAGTAACAAATAACTCCCAAACATCAGTGACTTAAAACAACAAAGAACTGTTTCTTGTTTATGCTCTGTGATGGTGAGTTAGTAAGAGTTCAACTTGTGGTCAGGATTGCTGTCTGGGAGGTACTGGTCCTATGTCAGCAGGGACAGAATTGTCTTGTGCAGCTTGCTCTGATGAATATTCTTGTTTGGAAGACAAGCATGTCCCTTCCACTTAGCAGTCATTAACTAGAACTGGCCACGTGTTGCACTTTAACGCAGGGGAAGAAAGTGCAGTTCTACCCTAGTCTAGAAGGGAGGACTGTTTAATTGGGAGCAGCCATAATCCTGTTAACTAAACGCTGAAGTAAAATGACTGCGACATGAGACCACTCTTATGAATGGGCAGATGGACCGTATACAGCGTAGCCCTTTTGTAGCTTGATGTTTACCATTGTAGCTAGTAAGGTTATTTTAAAACACAAAGTGTGTTTTTCATTGGTAGAGATACAGTGATTTCTTTTTGCAGTTTTATTAATGAGAAGGCCCAGATATTGACAAAACAACCTGTCTTGGATTTAATTAAAAATCAGTAAGGTTTTACCCAGCTTGGTTTCTTTTTGTTGAATCCGGTTAAGGGTGTACTAATCTGTAGCTTTTAAAGTGTGTGTGGCCTTTAAAAGTAGTTAAGTATGCTTCTTGTTTCATTTATTTCATTTTCAGCACATGGATTAATTGATGCACATTGAGTTTATGGAGCCATCTTTTTGTGACCTGCTCGTCCTACAGTTTCTAAGAAGAAAAAGGGGCTCCTGAATCTAAGAAAATGCCTCGAACGAAACAGATTCATCCCAGAAATCTAAGAGGTAGGACTCTGCATTCATTAGAAGTAAGGCTTATGGCACGTCCTGTAATAAAATACGTCTTTGGTGTTCATGAGATGCTGACCCTGCTTCATGGCCAGCTCTATTTCTCATTTGCTTTTTCTTGCCCTGAACAGTTCCTATCTCTTAGGAGATACTTAATAAACCCTGCCCATTTATGGGTGTTAAAAATTGAGATTAATTATTTCTTAACAGGACTCATTCAGATTGAAGAATCTGAAATGAATGGTTGTTCTTTGACACCTGGGTGAATTTTATGTGTATGTTTCTTTTGAGAATTATTCTGTTTCTTTTGAGCATTATTTCTGTACTGCACTGTAACATATGTTAGAGAGATAAAAAGTGAAGAGTTATAGTCGAGTCATTTGCCCAGACCATGTCTGCAGAACATGTTTTTATGAGGAAGCATCAGATCCAAAATATGCATACAGAGCTGGTAGGTAACTTGGTATTAGAGGTTGTGCTTAGCATGCTTGAGGCCCTGGATTCAAGCCTCAGCACCAAACAAAAACAGAACAAAACGAAACAAAATATATATAACAACACATGTCATACCAAGACTGAATAAGGAATTCTTTTTCTTAAATGTAAAGAGATAGTTTAATATTATAAAAGTAAGCGTATCTTATTTTAAAAGATTTGCATTATCTCAGTGTATTCTGTCAATTGGGAGGGTAATTACCTTTTATATTTAACTTTAGTAGATAAAAATATAGAAGTGCGAAGCAAAGAATAGTTAAAACAAAAAGTTCCAAAATTATTTAATGGACTAAATTTATTATTTCATGAAATGCAGTCACATGTCACCTAACAATAGGACCCCATTCTGGGTAACTTGCTGTTAGGTGATTTCATGGTTGTGTAAAGATGATATAGTGTGTACTTACACAAACCTCCATGCTTAACCAGCAACAGACAGAGGCATAGCCTGTTGCTCCTAGTTTGCAGAAGCGTGCAGCTTGTTACAGTACTGAATCCTGTAGGTAATTGGAACACAAAGGGAAGTATTCATGTGTCTAAACATAGAAAAGGTAGAGTAAGAATATGACAGAAAAGATAAAAAATGGTGTACTTTTCTTACCATGAATGGAGCTTGCAGGACCGGAAGTCACTCTGGGTGAGTCAGTGAATGAGTGGGAGTGACTGTGAAGGCCCAGGGCATTGCTGAACACCACTGCAGAGTTGCTAAACTGAAGATACATTTATAAAAATCTTTCTTTCTTAAGTGACAAAGTAATCTTTGCTTACTATAACATTTTTGTTGTATAATTAAAAAAAATAATTTTGACATTTGGCAGTCAGCTTAAAACATGAATTCTACAGTTTTACAGAAATTTGTTTTCCTTGATATACTTATTCTGTAAGCATTTTAAAATCATAATTTATTTTCCTTTTTAAACTTCACTTTTAAAAACCAACAGCACACACATTGGTTTAGTCCTCCACAGGGTTATTATCAAGTCCGACTTTCTCCTCCACCCCGTGTCTCCCTGGAAGCTCCTGAGAGTTAGTAACATAGGTGGAGCTGTCATTCCAAGTGCCTTTTTCTGGAATCCCTCCTGCAAGACCTGCCTGAAGTTGTTTTACAGTTAACTTTTTTTTTTTAGATAAGTAGAAGTAAATTCTAGTGATGTGTAGTATATTGAATGTAGAATCCAATAGCATTGTTATTATGTCATTATTACTTACTAGTGTGTATTATTGTATGTGCGTAACTTTTACATGACAGACCACACAGTAGATCTGTTTATATCAGCATCATTGCAAACTTGCTTTGTTCTATGGCACTGGTGGTGAACCTGTGACATGTGTCTCATAGCCGACTGTTTGTTCTCTTTGAAAGCTCTAAAAGGTTTGCCATCACTCTTTTAGGGTTACTAGGTGATAAGAGCATTAAAGTTCAGCAGTAATTGAATGAGATCCCTGTGGGTTATGTGGTCTGCTGTTGGCTGAAATGTTATGCAGTGTATGATTGTATTATCATAACTGAAAAAAATGCCTTAAGTGCATACATATAAGATAAGAAGTGGCACAAAAAGCCAATAGACTAATTGAAAATTAGTCCTCGGAGAAATAAATTTGACCAATAACTGTAAGGTAATATTTGGAAATGTGGTCAATTTCTTGGCCTCCTTCAGTCTGCAAACCATATTTGTTTTCTACCTAAAAACTTACGGAACTCTGTTGGAATAGGTAGATGCTTTGGGCCGAAGTTCAACTTGATTATAGTACCAGTGTTTAACGAGGAAGGGATTTGGTTGGAGGATCTTAAGTGTGGCATATAAAATCTCAGTTTTCAGAGTCATATAGAAAATATTGAAAACTGAATGTATGTTTGCCCAGCTGCCTGACATAGGATCTGAACTTTCTAAAGCAGGGACTTTGTCTCATTTACTGTCGGTAGGCAAGGTGTCACTGAGGTGGGCCTTTGGAGCTCTGAGTCCTGCTTTTAGGGTTTACCTGTCCAGAGACTGTGCTGTGTTCCAGTTTGCACAGAGATAGCATATAGGCTAACAGCTGCCCTGGCCATCTAATGGGAGACCAAGTATTTGTTGAAGGAATGAATACAGTGGTTTGCTTTCCCTGTGACCCTCCACTTTGACCTACAGAAAACATCTCTCATACAACTAGATATGACAAAGGGGAGGAGATGGGTAAACCACCCCAAGGAGTCACAGCCCAGCTCCTCTGCTGTGGGCGGAGGTACTCACAGAACCCATCGCCTCCCTTTAGGCCTCCATGGGAAATAGTCTGTGAAGGGTAGCTGTCTTGTACTTATATTTTAAGCCTTGTATTTTAAGACTGAAACCTTAGAAATACCTTCCAATTATGTTTATTAATCTTCCAAAGCAGTTACAACTCTTAAAATACAATCTTTCTTCGATTTATTTTTGGTTCTTCAGCTGGGGTGGGTATGTCCCTGTGGATGTGCAGAGCCACAAAATACCATTGTGTTTTTTCTGGACTGCAAGTTTTAATTGGGGAAAAGCATGTATGTGCCAGTGTGAGAGTACATGTGCATATACATGTACAGGTGTTGATGTATTAGGTAAGTGTGAGAAACACAATACCAAGATTTATCATGGATGAATCTACAGAATTTGCATGGATTTTAAAATTGGGCACAGGTTATGATCTTCCAAAGAGGAGGAGTTTTCTTCTGTATTCCTAGAGGTCCTTTAGTAGGAAAGTATGAGAATTGATACATTTAGGGTGGGAAGTAAATTTGGGGCACACTTGAGATGGGTGATGTGTCTCCTTTGTAGGACTCTGGTGTTGTGAAATTCAGTCTCTTGCCCTTGGCCAAATGAATAACCCAGACGGCACCTTTATCTTTGCTGCCTGTGGCCCATTCACACAGCATGGGGTGTCAAGTTCTAAGGACTGTGTATCCTTAGTGAAGTTGAAGAAGAATTTTGGAGAGGCAGGAGAGAAGCACAAGATACTCAGAAGAAAGGCTTGGTGTGTTGTCCTGGGTTGCCTGAAGAAGGGTCTCTAGCCATGGTATGTCAGGCATCCATTCCCAAATGCTCTTGGGACGGGTGGTCTCCTGGGCCTTCCTGGGTCTTTGCTTGGACCCTTAGGTAATATGGAATGGAGAAACCATTGACTTGCAGGGGTGTTCTGTGCCAGTCCTACCAGCATGAAGGGCTGGTGTGGTTGTTGTTGTTTTGTTTTGTTTTTTTGTTTTCTTTTTGAGACAGGGTCTCCCTGTGTAATTCAGGCCTGCCTTGAATTCATTATATAGCTAAGGGTATCCTTAAAATCACAGAAGTCTTCCTGCTTCAACCTCCTCAGTGCTGGGATAAGAGGCATGTAGTACCACTCCTGGCTAAAGGGCTGTTTTTATGTGTGATACCAGGCATTATTATGTGTATGTTTCAAATCTTTGGGGGAAAAAAAGATGAGGTTTTACCCAGTTTGTTGTATTTGGGCCTAGGATTCTAAAGCTTCATCTGCTTTAAAATTGGATGTCAGTGTGGAAAATACTATTAACCTTTTGCGAAGCACATTTTGAGAACTTGGTGTAGTTGTTTTTCATTTTTATTGGGTAAGTGCGCTTGGCTTTGAATACACCTCAAAAAATGAGAACTTTTTCCCAGTGTGATTTAGATCATGGCTACCACTGACAACATGGGGTCTGTGGGTCCCGTCCAACCATGTAGGATGAGGTACAGTGTTCTGATTTGGCTAAGGAAACTACACAGTTTGGCCCCCTTACATTTTTCTGTATCCTGTGGGTAGTCATTTGCCGTTTCAGGAGCTCTACGTGCAAAACAGCATTTCTGCCCTTTGCTTCTTTCCAGGAGGCACCTCTTGCCCCTCCCCATTTATATTCTGCTTTCTTATGCTTTGTGGAACTGTCTCTGTCAAAGATTTTACCTCTTCATATTTTTTCATCTTCTATCCTTTATCTTCTTCCTTTATCAAAATCTCCTGCCCCTTTACAAACATATATGGGCCCCTGTTGCTGTGTCTATGTGTGTCTTACTGTATTTATCATTCTGCTTCCTGATTGTTCTTCACGGATCTCTTGTTGTAGCTGGACTTTAAATACATTAGAGACTGTTTCAGTCATCTGTATCCAACAGAGGACTATTTGAATGTGTTAGCTTTTTACCAAACTGGAAGTTTAAGATGATTTTTTTGTCTTGAAATTTATGTTTTTGAACCTCAAGTAGGAAATTCTTCTTTTGATAGCCGGTAGTCTCTGATTAAGAAACTAATGATGAAAAAAAATTTTAATTTCTTGGGCAGAAAAATGAAGTGGTTGTTACCAGTTTAGGTTGAAAATGAAGTTTTACCATAGAATTCCTGAATGTATCCCTTTGGTACATTAATCAGGCGGAGTTTCCCTTCAGGCTGTGCATGACCTGCTCTGTGGTCTTGGGGAAACCTGGAAGGTTAGTTTCCTTGGCTGTGAAATGCAGATAATGTGTGAAGACTAGATAATACGGCAGCTGACACAGGGAAACACTCATACAGAGAAACTTTCTGGAAACACTGGTTTGTGTCAAGCTCATGGGCTTTGTGTGCTTCATAAACAAAGGCAATAGAGGAACATCCACATAAAATAAAGCCTTCTGTTGCATTTTATGCTACACAAGGAGGCTGCACCTTGCTCAGTGTTGGTTACTGACACATTTCAGTGTTGTCCTGACTGCTCAAGGATTGGGAATGTGGGGCTGAGAGGTCAGTGCAGAAAAGAGATTGAGAGAGAAAATTCTTTCTCAGGGTACCACTCTCTCCATTCTTCCACTTAACTCATTCAAACTTTGTCTTGTTCTTGTCAGTGTTAAATGAGTATTTGTTATTAACAGAGTATTTGTCCATCTCCATCTAGATCTCAGGAAACCATGAGGTCTTATTATATTGAGCTGCTATAAAATGTGTTGACATCATGGATGAAGTGGAATTAAGTGAAGTGCTGGTGTTGGGTTCTGTGATGGGTACCATCTCTTAGCTTCTGTTCCATTCCTGTTTAGACTCACCTGGTTTTTAGGGTTTATTTAAGATGAGCGTTTTCGTTTGCTATCAGTTTGTGGGCCTACTGTAGTCCTTGTTTTATAAACTCTCCTACCATGAATACCATTTTATGCTTGGTGGTTAACGTAGGCATTGTCTTGTTGAGTGTATGAAGCAGAATATGTTTAATTTTGTTGATTGTCATGTGGTGTTGTAGCTGTTGATAACATCGTTTTTCACATTTGAATGTTAGGTCAACAGCAGTGCTGACAG
Organism: Cuniculus paca; assembly: GCA_004365215.1. NCBI lineage: Eukaryota > Metazoa > Chordata > Mammalia > Rodentia > Cuniculidae > Cuniculus > Cuniculus paca. The sequence goes on along the minus strand of RJWT010005957.1, from coordinate 21,531 downwards.
CCTCATAATTTGAGTGAGAAGTTAGAAATCTTGTAAGGAAAACAACCCCACAGCTTATTTAAAAAAAAAAAAGCAAGAAAAACTGTATATGACTAACTAGAAAGGAAATAAGTAATAATTTAAAACATAGTAATAATTTAAAAATAGTTTTTTGCTGATACGCACGCATATACACAAGCACTAGGAACCAATATTATTTAGCTTGACTGGGATAAATATATGAGAATAGATTTAGTATGGCAAACCTATCACTGTTTTTTGGAAGATAATTATTTTTCAGCTCATGTTGAGAGCTTATTTGATGCACTTTGAATGCTTATTAACATTAGCCAAATGCTTTTTTCATTTTGAAAGCAAATATGAAATGTAATAGTATGATTAACCAGAGTAATGATTTTATTTTAGAACATCTTTGTACAAAATATGTTCTCATGAGGTATAATTTTATCTTACTGTAGAACAGAAAAATACATAATGCACATAAAATCTCCTATCCTATACAGACATTTTTTTTAAGCTCCACATTTAGAATACAGCAGTTTGAACAAGTCTAGGCTAAATTTGCTTCTTATAGTATGTAGAAAAATATTGTATTAATAAATTGGTTTATTTTTCATTCACATAGTTAATACTTTTAATACATAAGTAGGCTTTTGGATATTAGTTAGTGACATTCCACATACTAATAATTGCCAGTTATATAAGATACATGGTGTTACTGTTAGCCAGTGTTTACGAAGCACCAAAACCTATAATCAGATAGGGCCCTTTCTTCTCAGAATTTTTTGACAGAAGTCATTTTTCTTAAAAAACATATTGGAGCATTAAGCTTTTTAAAGCTTATATTCAGTCCAGGGTTGCATTAGTTTTGACTTTTTTTTAACCTTTTAAAACTTTAAAAATGAAAAGTGTTGAGGAGCATTTTTTCCCTGTTTCAACCTTAAGACATTTTTAGAAATTCTGCATGATGAATTTCATTCTAGGAGGTATTCTAAGACTGGTGGTATCCAGAAGTACTCAGAAAATATAGCTGGGGTTGTATCTCAGTGATATAGCACTTGCCTAACATATATAGAAGATCTGGGTGCCATCCCCAGGTACTAAAAAAAAGTTTAAAAAATATGAAGTTTTATATAAAATGTAAATAGTTGGCTATTCTATAACTAGAATCACTGTGTAATTAGCACAGAAACTCCCAAGCAGGGTAGTCCTAAGAGTTACACCTGTTTAATTGAGACAAAGCCCGATTTTTATGGTGCTTAGGTGTATTTGTTTCTAAATGACTGGCATTTATTTATCTTCTGAATCTTTTAGATTTGCCAGTGAAGAGAAAGATTAGATATGCATGTAACTGCCTAATAGTAAATGCGAATGCTCCACCTTTCTGTAGAAGATAGAGTTTTGCCGTGGATTGAATTATAGGGGGACTGGACCGAGAGCGGCTGCTTTACCACGTGAGAGTCTGCTGCCCGTAAGGTGTGCCAAGGGAATTCTCGTTTGGTTCAGAAGGTCATGGTTGTAACGTGAAGGCAGGACCTTCAGTGTTCTGTTCGTCTGGCTAGAAATATTCAGTTTTTTTATCTTCTGATGCCAAGATTGTTTGTTTCCATCCAAAAGGCCTGGCTTGTTGCTGAGCCGGCTGTTTTGCCAGACAGAATACTGTCGCTTTTCTAATTGTATTATCTTCATTGATCACCACTGTGTTGGACTCAAAGTGATAGAGAAATACTGATAGCAACCCGTTTCCAACATTGTACATCAGACTGCATCGGACACCTTGTAACCGATTGTTCTTCAGCAGCAGAGCTGAGTTTAAAGGAATGCTTTCCTTAAGAGGAAATTCTACCCCTTATGAGTGGAGGGCTGGGGTTTGGGCGTGGAACAAGTGTGATACTTGCTATCAGCACGCATCAAGCATTAGACTTTGTGTTTAAATAGGTGCGAACATAGTTGTATTTCTGGTCTATCTGAAGTCTCAGTATTTTCTACTACACTTGCACTGTTATCCTAACAATTCTTTATTTCTGTAGCTTTGGGGAGGTGGGGGGGAGTAGGTAGAGAAAATGATACTTTTTGTGTTCAGGTTGCTTTGCTTGATTTTGCTTGTTTTAATATTTTATGTATAAGAATAGATTCAGTTGAGTTTGTAATAACAGAGTACTTGGAGAAATATTTTTGAAAGCAATTCAGTGTGTCACCACAGACATATTGAATCATTAGCCTCTTTATTTTGGTATGTACCAATGTGAGCACAAGGTTGAAAAACAACATGGGAATCAGTAGCTATGTTTGCTTTCTCAGTGACAGGAAGGGCCTTTGATGACGATGGAGTGTGTTGGAAACAAAGGGCCATGATGGCTGTCCTTGCTCAGAAGCCTCTGGATTCTCATGACCCTCCTTCATGTGTTGAACATGTAGAATTCAGTAGCTCTGTACCCCATCTTCTAGAAAATTTATAGTTGAGGACATAAAGACCATAATGGCTTACACTTGAAAGTCAAGACAGCTGTGCAAATATTTGACAAGTGGAGATATAAGTAAATATTCAACTACCATGTAGAAGGAGATGTATGACTACATAGCTCAGTGATTGAAAGCCTTATTTGGCCTGCTAGATGCTGATAGTGTAAGTTGATCTGCTATAGTTTGATGGGATAAATGCCAAATGAGTGACAAGTTACATGTTCAGCATTCATGTTGCATCTTGGAAGAGCTAGAGTTTGTGTTAAGGTTGTATTTTATGTTATACTCTTTCACAGAAAAAATACCTTTTTTGGTCTTTAGATAGTAATTTACTGCCTTAGGCATGCTACTCTGTAGTGTTTGGTTTTATTGTGATATAATGTATATGTATGTAATAAAACCCACCCAGTGTAAGTGTAATAGAGTGATAGTAGTTGTACAGGCAGGAATAGTGTGTGGGCAACCTTTACCACAATCCAATTTTAGAGCATGTCTGCCATCCCCAGAAATTGATGTGAGCCTGTTTGCAGTTGTTCCACACTCCCATTCTCAGCAACTGCTGGTCTGCTTCCCTGGCTCTTTACCATTGCCTTTTATAGACATTTAATGTAGAATTATACAGTGTATAATTTTTACGTTTAACTTTCATTTAGTATAACGTTTGAGATTTGTCTGTATTGCAGCATGTATTAGGATTTTTGTTACCTTTTATAGGCAAGTAATTTTTTATATCAATATTGTGCCACATTTATTTGTCAGTTTGGATTGAGCTAGTAGTATGAATAGTGTTGCTATGTAAGCCAGTCTCTTTTTAAGTCTGCAGTCAGGTAGAGTTCTCTGAAATCTCAGGTCTGGTGGTGGTTATCATCTCTTTTACCTGCTGATTTTGTAGACTCTGGCTAGTTAGTGTTTCTGTTTGGCATATGTTTTCCTGTCCTTTTACTTTGAATTTTTCATTTATATGGATCTACATTATGTCATTACTGAACAGCATGTTGTTGCCATTGCTTTTTCACACAGTCTGACAATCTCTTTTTGGGTGGCTACCATATAATTGGTGTTGTGTTTAGGTCTGCAATTTTGCTGTTTTTCTCTGTTTGGTTCATACTTTCTGTTCCTCTCTGCCTCCTTCATTGCCATCTTTTATGTTCACTTTTTAAAGTATACGTTTGATTTCTCTGGTCTTTTTTATTTACCCTACTTTTCAATAGTTAGTGATTGCTTTGGAGATTGCTTTGGAGTGTGCAGCTTAATATATTGTTTTCTTCAGAATACTGACTGAATTTGAGTAAAATACTGGAACTTTGCTTGAGGTCTCCCTTTTTTCTCTTTTATGCCACTGCTGTTTGTGTTTGATTCCTGTGTTATAAAGGTATGTATGGAGTGTTAAATTACTGCTTTATATGACCTTGTTTTTAATAATTTAAAGGAAAAAGTGAGAAAAATATTAATAGAGTCTTATAATTGCCTACATATCAATCATTTCTGGCACTTATCTCTTCTTCCTGTGAAATAAAGTTGTCATCCTGTGCCATTTGTCTTCAATCTGAAGGACTTTATAGCCTTTGTTATAAGGCAGGTTTTCTTACGTCAAAGTGCCTTAACAGTTCATGGAATATCTTGATTTTTCCTTCAGTTTTGGAAAATTTTGCTGTTATTTTTCTGTCCTCTGATCATTGCACTGTCCTCTAGCCTGTTATTTCGGATAAGAAGTAGTTGTTTGCTATGTTGATCTTTTTTTTCCTCTTCCATCTGTGAGATGAATGGTATTTTGCTTGGTGCTTTTATGTTTATTTCCTCCTTATCTTTCAGCAGAGTGTGTATGATGTGTTAGGGTGTGGATCTCTTTGTGTTTATCTCGTTGGGAGTTTTGTTGAATTATTTGAATGCTTAGATTATTATTTCATCAAATTTGAGGAAATTTTGGCTATCATTTCTTCAGGTATTTTTTTGTCCCTTGTCGTTCTCCCATCACCTACACAGTCATTGCTTGTTACCTGAGGATTGGTTCCTGGATCCCCTCAGGTACCTCGATCTACAGATGTTCAAGGTCTTTATGAAAAATGATGTATCTACACACATCCTTCCATGTACTTCATTATAATACTTAATATAGTGTGAGTGCTATGTAAATAGTTATTACACTTGTATTTTGGGAATAATGAAAATCTGCATGTGTACAGTGTTGGTGCAGTTTTTTTCAAATATTTTCCAGCTGTGGTTGATTGACTACAGATGCAGAGGAGTGACTAGATGTTGGTATGTTTGTTGTTCCTCTGGTCTCTTCCATCTCTTTTCTTATTATTTCTCAGATTGGAAAATTTCTGTTGAGTTGTCTTCAAGTGTACTGATTTTTGTGCCAACTCAAATTTGAGTTGAGCTCGTCTGGTAGGTTTTTTTTACTTCATTTGTTATGTTTTTAGCTCTAGAATTTGTTTAGTTTTCTTTTTTTTATGATATCGGTCTCTTTTTTGAGAGTCTTATTTATTATGATAATCATACTTTACTAGTTCTTTAAGCATGCTTTCTTTAGTGTTTTGAACATCCGTATTCATAACAGCTACTTTGAAGTTTTAATGTTTTAAATGCAGCAGCCAGAGACAATTTCTGTTGTTTGCTTTTTTTCCCTTGAGCCTGTTATATTTTGTTTTTGTTTATATCTCCAGGTTTGTTGTTTAATACTCAGCATTTCAGAGAATGGATTGTAGCAACTTCTGATTCCTACTTCCTGATGAGTTGTTGTTTCTCTTGTTTGTTTCGTAACTTGTCCAGACCCAGACTATGAAGGCTATGTCTTCCACATTGCATGGCTTCGGATGTCTCTGCTCAAGTTTGTCTTTTGTGTTGGTTTTTGTTTTCCTTTTTACTTAAAGCCTTGCTTTGAAGGGTCAGGCTGTATAATTTTGTGCTTACCCAAAGGCTGGTCAAAGATTGATTGCAAGTCAATAAAGCTCTCAGTCGTCACTGGTGATGTGAGCATGGGCTGGTGCACTTCCAAGTTACAGGCAGTTGTGATATCTGCCTTGGCTTTGATGCTCACCCACCCCTTCCCTTGCATCATCTTTGTACATGTCCATACAGGCTGTGTGGCAAGGGAGGCACAGGTGGCTTGAACCCACTCTAGTGTGTGGTCGGCCACATTATGTGTGGGCAGTTCACCAGATGCTCCAAGGTTGTTTCACTTCCCAGAGCTCACAGTTCAGTCCCTAGCCAGCCTGCGGGAGTCTTGCTTGACCTGAATAAAACGTCAGCCTTAGACTGCCAGAGCCTCTGACCTTCCAAGTTTCTTGCTGATGGAATTGCCACGTCACTGACCGTGCTTCCAGATCTAGCAGACCTGGCCTAGCAATGGTGGTGAAGTTGCTGGTTTTGCAGCTGTCTCTCTTGATTGAACTGTGGCATTGACTGAACGGGAGCCCAGGCCAGAAGCAGCCTTGGGGAAGAATGGCATAGGCTTCTACTGTTCTGGTGTTACCTAAAGTTCAGTCCTTTCCATGAAGAAGCACTCAGTTTGTAGAAGGCTAAGCCAGTGTCTAGAGTACAGACGGGGTTGTTCATGACAGTTTGGCTTGGATTTGTGGTTGTGGCTTAGGAAGAGGGTTTGTGAACTCCTTTCTTTGTCCTTGCTGTCCTTGCCCACGAGTATGTACCGAGTATCTCCCTGTGCTGGACATTTTCCTGGACCTTGAGAATATCAAACTGCACAATGCATTTTAATGTGTTTTTTTACTAATATCTATTTGCAGAGATCCATTGAGGTGGCAGAAAATCTAGATGCTGTTTAAAAGGTATAAATGAAATAATTGTGCCTTTAAGATACTATTGCAGGCTTTATTGATACCTAAAACCCATAGTACTTATGTAAATATAGTATTAACACATTGATACATTTTGTGTTTTGGCTTCTATCACTAGAAGTGTGGTGGAGTTGAAAAAAAAAGAAAGAAGCAAGACTTTGGTTTGGAGTTGTTGGATTGGAATTGGATTCTTCTATTTACTATGTCTGTGGCCCCCATGATGTTCCTTAATCTTTCTGAGCCAGTTTTTTTCACCTTAAACTGGGGCAATAATAACTGGCTGTATAGGTGTTTAAAGGTTAAATGTAACATTGATAAAACACCTGGCATTCAGTAGGTATAGTCCCAATCCTTCCTATCTCTGCAGGAGATTGGTTGCTGGGCCCATGCACATACCTGAATATGCGTTTTGTAATGTTTGCGTATAGAGTATTTGTGTATAACCTATGCATATTCCCCTGTATGCTTTATCTCATATAATGAAAATACTGTGTAAATAATTACTGTATTGTATTGTTGAGGGAAAAGCAACAAGGAAAAAATCCACATCAGTACAGATGCAACTTTTTTTCAAATACTTTCAGTTCATGATTGGTTGACCTTGGAGACAGAACCCACTGACACAGCCAGCTGACTGTAAATCGAGTATGCCTGCTCAACAGGTTTGTGGTTGGAGAGTTTTGTAACTTTTTTTTACCACTAGATTTATCTCCTTGTTGCTTTACCCCAGTTTGCTTCTTAAGTTGTTTCTCTTGTATTTCCATAGGGTAATTTTGGTAGTCTATGCAATAATTGAAACCTACAGTACATTTTTTTCTGAGAATGTATTTTGGTTGAATACTCTTTACAGATACCTAGATTTCTCCATGTTTCCTGGTCTTCTTCAAAGTCTAAATTTTATGTGCATATCAGGCTCTGCTTGGACTGTTTTATAATAGTTCAGTTAATATTAAGGAAGTGGTAACTTTGGTTGCATCAGGAGTTAATGACATCTTTATCTTTTGGGAGAAGATATGATTGGACCATTACGGCATATCCACATCTTCTTTATAATAGCTGTATTTTATATATAATTCTTAGAACTGAGAAGTTAATAATTCCTCTGATTTTACCTACCTGTGGCAGAATACCTTATCTGTAATATCTTATGATTTTAAATAATTTTTCATATTAAATATCTAGATACTGCCTCTTGCTTGGAAGCCTTTAATTCTCACCTGAAGAATGTATTTGTTCCCAATACTGTGTTAATAGAGAGAAACTTTTGAGAATGAAGTACTTGGATAGGTATGCATTTCACAGTACAGGCATTGTGGGGGGTGGGGAAAGATTATCAGGACTCAGAACCCATTCCCTTAAAGTGAAATTGGCAAGCCCCTGGTTGAAGGGTAGAGGGATCAGGCAGATGTTTGTAGGCACTCACCTCACACTCGGAGTCACAGGTGCATGCTGCCTGAATGAAGTTTGATTTAAAAGCTCACACCTTCCAGTAATGTCCTTGTTAGAGCCAGAGTGCTGTAGGTATAGCATGGGTTTCATAAATGTTAAATGGCCTGTTGGCACCTGTGTTTGTTGCAGAAGTCAAGTGGGGGAGTTGTATATGTATGTCAGTCTGTATCTTATACTTAAGTTAAACACTGTTACAAATATGTGTGTCTTTTGAGGTAAATCTTTAAGAGGTTTGTAATAATGATTACCTTTTCTTCCAGAGGCTTTTAAAATTATACTCTTGGTAACAGTATCCATGAGAAAATTTTTAAAGTATTTTATTAAGTGAAGTAAAAGTTTAGAATTTTTAATCTTTGAAGATGGGAGATTTTTTCTTGTGTCCTCAGCAAATCTCACATATAGTCCTACAAGGCATTACACCCCTCAAGTGCTGTGGCAGGTACCAGAGTGATTCTGGCGTAAATCTTAGCCTCTGTGACCCTACAGTTCAGCAGGAGAGGGGACAGATCAAACCCAGAATTATACTAGCACGTACAAAGCTGTGAATGCTTTGGAACCACTAAAGCTGTCAGGAGAGGCTCAGATTGGAGGCAGTGGTTCCGATTCCATGGAGAAGCTGCTGTCCCCAACCCCAGGAGTTTGCTTTACTTTCCATGTCCAAATTAAACTATTTTCCAAGTCCCAGTCTTAAGATCTGTGTAGATGCTTCTAATTTCCCCTCATTGTGGGCTACTGACCCCCCAAAAAAATAGGAAAGAGAAATTTAGGAGCTAAGAGATTTGGTTAAGAAGAACGACTTGAACCAGTGGTGTAGTTTTTTGACTTGGACCAGGCTGCAGGATGCTGCATGTGGCATTCTGACCTTACATGCCTTGGAAACAGCCTGAAAGTACAGGACATCCATAAATAAAATTTGCAAATAAAATAGAAAAAAACATGGATAAACTTGGAGTTGAGAACATGTTAGATTTGGGAAAAACAGTATTCGTATGAATCAAATGCTTGGTACTGATGTATGAAGAGCTACTGACACCTCATGGATGTAGATATTATTATTTTTGTTACAGAAAATTTGTATATATATGTATTAGAGTCTATATATGGGTAAATATATGCACATATGTATAATCTTGGCTCAGATCACTCTGTGAGTGTAACCAGTGAGAATCACAGCTGTTCACTGTGTTCCTGAGTTACTTGAAAAGTCAAGTCGGAGTGTTGCTGTTTCAGAAAGTCACAGATTAATCTTTTTAAAAGTATCTTGATTTTGTTTTATAGAATTCTTCTGGTAAGACCTCTTGTAAGTAAATTAAGGTAGCATTTAAATAATCTGTGATCATTTCAAATTTATGTGTATTACTGTTTCAGAAAAAAAATTGTAATAAATGAGACAATAAAAACATTTCAGGGAGGTGAGGACTTATTGACAGATAAATCTAGATAAAATCTAGATAAATCTAAATAAATTTTTCAGTGAAAAAGTTGCATTGAATACAGTGTACTTTCCATGTATCCCTCCTTCCATGGACATGTGTATCAGCCAAGTTGTCTCCAGAATCTATTTCTAAAGTGAATCTTTTTTTTTAAACACAGTTTTAGAATGATGCCTATTCCCATATGAACACACACACACACACACACACACACACACACACACACACACAGATCTTTTTAGAAGTGCTCCTGGGATTAAGTGAGTGAATATTTGGAAGGGAGAGTAGTAAAACTTATCCCACAAGTCATGATAAATTTTAGAGTGGACGTATAGAAATCAAAACAACATAGGAAATGCAGAAGAACATCTTAGGTCTCTGGAGAGATTATCTCAGGTTTGGAGAGTCTGAGCTCAAAAAGCATGACAGATATAAAATTTTAAAGTACTCATTTTAGAACTCATAAAGTTAATATTTAAAAGGTAGCTTATTTGGATATACAGTATAAGAAAATTTAGTAAGTAAGGAAAATTTAGTAAGTAAGGAAATTTGATAGATGATAAAGTAATATGTGGGAAAAACATTCTAAATTATTCTCTACTCAGATGAAAATAGCAACAATGGGATAATTTTTATTTACTCGGGCATAAGATATTTTAAGGAAATAATGCCCAGGGTTGCTGAGGTTGTGTGCGACAGGTATAGTCTTGTGTTGCTGATGACAAAGTGAAGCTTTAAGGGGGTCTGTATACAGGTTCTATTTCTTGAAGCGTGTCCCAAAGAAATACAACAGGAGCAGAAAGATACTTGCTTAGAGAGTTCCAGTTTGGTGTTATCTTTAGTGGGCAAATTGCTCTGGTGCTTTAAATGCCCTTTAATGTAGAGTGGTAAATTGATCCTGTGAACTAGCAAATAGACAAATCATAGATTCTTGAAATCTTGTGGAAGCACAAAAAATACTCAATATACAAATCATGTGCATAATAGAATATACAATTACATGATCTTTGGAAATCTGTTTGTTAGAGTGGCAGCAACATTAGAATTTTGAATTACAGTTGAATTATTTGCTGTGTGATTCTTTATTCTGTCTGACTGTGTCTTGCGACTGCTGCTGACAGTAGGAGATGGAGTGACCTCATATCACATGGACACATGGGTGGTTGGTGATACAGTTTGAAAGAGTAGCTGTCCAGTACAGACTGGGAGCTGGCCACATCTGCTGGCTGGAGGCAGCAGTGCAAATAGGGGTGAAGTGCAAGTTTCGGGGATAGGGATATTTACAAGGCAGCTCACTTGCAGGGTGAGTGTGACAGTGAGGAGTACAGCAGTAGCGGGGACAGTGAATGGGGTGTATGTCGTGCCTAGGGTGGAAGAGGACTTGCGTGGCTCTCGCTTCTTGCAGCCTTTTCACCTTGCAGAGTACAGTATGCATGACTTACCTCATTAGCTGTGTTCCATTCTCTTTAATTGATGAGCACTTTTGGTTATTTAATGAATAAGCACTTTTAGTTATTTCATAAACATAAATGAAGAGCACAGAATCAAAACAAGTGTTTGTCTGTCAATTCTTTGTGTATTTGTTATTGTGGTTATTCACGTATTGATCAATGTTAATTTTCCTGGGACTGTATAGTGAATATATGGCAAAAATTAGATTTTTATGACTTGATCCATGAAACCACATTCCTTTTTGCAATTTATTGCTGTGCTGGAGGTTATACTGAATATAAATATACTTGAAGATAACATATCAACTTGGTTGAAAACAATTTTATTGGATAATACAGGAAAGAATTTTGTGTATGAAACAAGTAGTAGGAGTGAGCATTTTGCTATTTTGTTTTCAAATATTCTTCAACATGGTAGAATAAAATCTTAAGTGATAAATTCTACTGTTTATTGTTTTCCTGTGTAGAGGAAATTAAGGAACATGATGTATCTGTTAGACATTAATGTCTTGCAAGTTTTCTGAAACTTTAATGTTTTGATCTGTTGGTGTCCTTTCTGTTGAATGCAGTAGTTATTAACTACTCTATTACATCTTATTTAATACTTTCCTAAAGAACCGGAAATAGTACCATGTCTCAAATGAGTTTTTTTTTTTATTTTATATTTGAGAACTGCATTTTGGTATGTTTTCCTTTTTTTGTTTTTAATCTTGTATGTTTTATGCATTTAAAAACATTCTGAAAAGGGTCCTCAGATTTTAGTAGACTACAAAGACACATATGTGACAAACACACAAAATTAAGAAACACTCTCCTCATTCCCTAAGCCCCCAACCCAGCAAGGGACAGTAGAATTAACAAATACGATTTTGAATCTCTACTCTGCCTCTTTTGAATTCTTGGAGGAAGCATTTTAATTTTTGCGTAGCATTAAATGTAATGCATCCATTACAGATTGGTGATTATGTCAGTCACCTTTCCATTGCAGGGACAAAAATACACAAGTTAAAAGAGGAAAGGTTTGGTTTTATTCACAGCGTTGGAGGTTTCATTCCATGGTCAGCTGGTTTTAAGGCAGAAACCGCATGGTAAGGGCAAGGTGGAGGACAACTGCTCAACCCATGGCAGCTAGGAAGCAGAGAGAGCAAGAGCCCAAGAAGAGGTAGACCCTTCTGTGGCACCCTCGAGACCTACTTCTTCCGACTACACCCTAACAGCCCATTGAGCTATGACTTATCAGCAGGCTCATCCATTGATGGAGGTCAACACCCTCGCAGTCCGTTCGTGTTTCTAGGCATCTCTTAATCACATCCATATGACAGTTAAGTAATCTTACTCTTCACACTGGTGAAGAGTAAAGTGGATGTTCTGTGTAACATATCTCTTAGGCTCAATAAGACATAAAATAAGTGTTGTTACTCCTTTGGTCCTAAGGCTTACCGGAAACTAACTATATGCCTTTAGGAAAATTACTTAGTTTTTAGCTTTATTTTGTATTTGTCTAAATTGACAGGATTTAGATTTGTTTATTCCTGCTTTAACTAAAAAACAAAGTATATATTTGTCTAAACTAACAGGATTTAGATTTGTTTGTTCCTACCTGACATAAAAAAAACACACCTGTCATTATCTAGAAACCCAGGATTGCCTTTTTCTGGTGGGAATGCTGGGTCAGCTAAGCTGAGGTACCACTGGTGTATTTGTCCATCTGCAGTGCCCTGAAGGGAAGGCAGTACATGCTTTTCATTTTGGTGATTAGCGACGTGTAAGCACAGGTCCAGAGTGCTTCAGACCAGAAATGTTTCAGATCAGGTTTTCGAGTAGTCACATAGAGTTGACCCATTGAGCATTATTAATCTGATGCCCAACCTGCGTCATAGGCATTTGTCTTTTATTTCTGTGCCACTTAGCTTTTCTTTACCAGTTTCTTTCATTAAATGTTTGCCAATCACCTTTCATTGAAACCATGCCATTTATTAGAGATTATGACTTAAAGTAAAACAACAGTTTACTTGTTTCAAAACCCCAGAACAACCATGTGGAAACTTGTGGTAAACAAGGCTCTATTTGAGCTTAAGTTGAATAAGAGCCACTTCAGTTTTACTGATAACTCTTTATATTTTGCTACTTGTCATACTTTCACTGTGTTCACTTCCAGGAGGTCTCTACATTTCCTTTGTTCTATTGGTGTCAAGTTAGAAGCCAGTGATGTCCTGGCAGAGGCTTAAAGTGAAGTAGAAGTATGCATTCAGGGTTCTTAATTGCAAAGAGCAGAAGCAGGCCCTTGAACTCAGAGGAGTTCATTGGAAAAAGTATTGGGTTGCTGGCATAATTCCCACCACAGGTAAGTTTCTGTGTTTAAAGACAGCAAGGGACTAGGAGACGCTTGTTGCCAGCACATGCAGGCTCATTGCCTGGTCCTGGACAGCGCCCAGCGAGGGTACACTGGGCCAGTCAAGGACCTGCAATGGGTGCTTGGCAGGCCATGTGCTGGCTAGAGTGTGAGGAGGGCAGGCATTGGGCCTGGCTGCCCCAAGGATTCACACAGCACTGGATTCCCCAGCTATGGTGTGAGGGTTCTAATGTTGGGCAGCCAAGGGGGATTATTAAGCCAAAGACAAATGAATTTTTTTCTATTGATGAGTTCAGGAGTTGTTGAAATGACTGATATTTGAGAATGCACTTGGTGAGTATGCATGGGCATGCTTGCTTTTTGGAGAGGAAGAGATCCTAAAAGGCCCTTTGATCCAAAAGGAGTTAAGAAATGCTGTAATAAAGAGATTAAACTGTGTTTGAATCTTTGCTTTTCCACCAGGTGGTGCACATCTTTTATGATGTTCACAGAAGCAGAATCTTCTTAAAAAATAAGGAAAATTTAAAATTAAATCATTTTCTCTCATTTAAAAGTTCAGATCTAGGACACAACAATGAAGAGTTATTGATATGGTACTTGATTTCTTGCCCCCTTTAACAAAGGCATATATGAGTCTACATAACCTTTTAAAATATTGACTATCCATGAATTATTTGTAGATTTTTGAGACTATTCTTTGGAGAAAGAAATTGTAGTGTCTGGGGAAAAATTCAGTGTAGTAGTGTTTCATGCTCTTTATGGAGCTAATAACACTTAATTTTTTTAAACTTTTCTTGATGCAGAGAACTTGCCTGAATTAAGTCTTTGGAGAGAAGTCATGTTGTGGCATTTTTAGCTATCCTGGAATGTGGTCTCAGGGATGAGAGGGATGTAGTGAGGTAACAGGGAAGTTTCTCTGATGGATTTTGTGGTAGAGTGTGAGGTAGTGACAATTTAGGGTAGTGTCCTTGTATACAGAGTAAAATATTTCATGGGCAGGATGAAGACAAGAGTGCATTCTGAATTTAAATACGTATGTTTGAGAATGGTCTTAGAAGCTTCGAAGTTTCTGTTTATACATGAAAATTTTTGGGAAAAGTATTTGAATACACTTGCTAAATTTAGGTAACTATTACTAACCATTATCAGAATTGCTTAACAGTTCATAGTTTAACATTCAGATGTGACTATTTGATAGTTAGGATGTTTATATCAAGGATTAACTGGAACCAACAGTTAAAATACTCCAGGATAAAGATACCCTTAAAGGCCGTAGTGACTGACTGGAGTTTCTGTGAAAATTTAGTAAATAAGATCTTTTTTGCTGTTACTTGTAACTCTGTTATTTAGATGTGTTCTCATTCTTGTGTCATTACTGTCCCTTTAAAGAGAAAAGATAACTATTAATTTAAATTTAAAAGACATTTGATTTCTGCCTAATGAGAAGAATGAAATGCCAAGGAAAACAATAGCATCAGGTGTGGTTGATTTTTGTAAAGCCACAAGGCATAACAGTAACACCTTGGGTGTTTCGTGGTCCCTCCATCCCCAGGGAAAGTATATACTAGCTCTGATGTGGCTCATACCACATCTCTATCTGTGCTGGTTGGTCTGTGATGAAAGGGAGTGGCTGTGCCTTGCCTCCAGTCCTCTGCAAGCAAGCTGCTTACAGGATATATTTGCTTTAAGGGCTGGAAATTAATTTTAAATTAATTTTAATATTAATTTTAATATATTTGCTTTAAGGGCTGGAAATTAATTTTTCATTTGTACCTCATGCTATTCTGTGGACCGAAATACATGACTTTTGACAGTATTGGATCCTCTGCTTCCCAAACCTACTACCAACTATTTTTAAATTTAATTAATTCACTTACAATTAATTAATTAGTTTGCAATACCGAGGATTGAACCCAGGGCCTTCCCATGGAGTTATAGCCCCACCCCTGTATTCATTTTTTATTTTGAGAAAAGAGCTTGCTGAGTGCCTAAGTTACCCAGGTTGGGCTTGAACTTGCCATCCCCCTGCCTCAGCCTCCGAGGAACTACCTGTTAATTTCAGGCATGAGCCACCATACCCGGTTTGGAACAGTTTTCATTTTGGGAGAAACTTTCTAGAGATGAATAAATTGCTGTATTTTCATCTGTTTCAATTGTACCTTCTTTGAGCTTGTGCCTAGAAGTAGAAAATAAACAGAATTGTGTTTTCATCTATTTTGTCGTAGGGTTTGCGTTCTATTGAAGAACAGAATTCTGTAAACAATGGAAAAGAAAGATTATGTTTTTTCCTTGAAGTTTCATAAAAAAGTAGAGTAGAATATTGAAAATGAATAGTCTGGCTTTCTTGTTTCATACGTAAGAAGCAGCTCTACATAGAAAAGACATCACTGGTGATAGCAGAAGAGCAACTCGGATCCAGCGTCCTGATGAGGGAAGGGTTTGGGGAGATAGTCTGCTTGGGAGATCAAGAAGGTATTTTCCTCTGATTGATAGACCATGGACCTGCAGGTTGGTCCATCAGTTTGTGTATGTCCTCCATCCTGCTCCAATTGTTAACAGTTTGCTGTAGCTTCTCCTACATTTTTCTATTTTTAGGCCTTTAAGTAGCCAGAGAGTGTGGATTGCTATTTTTTTCTTTCTTCCCTCCCTTTCAAAAAATGATAGGCTAACATACACATTACCTGTAATAGCTTCTTCTTTTTTTTTACCTCCATGTCTGGAATTTGTTGTAACTATGCACATATGTTAAGGTATATCTAAATTAGTTACAGCACCTAGATATAATATGAATTTATCTGGTTTATTCAGTTAGAACATATTGATTGGATGTGACAGATAGGACACATTGATTGGTTTTGTTTTTGATTTTTTAAAAGAAATTTTGATCTTATTTTTTCCATTACAAGCCTCCAAAATATACACCCTTGGTATGTAACACTGTTTATTGACATCTCTATGCATTTATTGTCCTAAGATAGGTCTTCTAAATTGCAGTTACTGAGCCAGAGCACAGCTACAGTTTTGGATTGCAGTGGACGTGGTTAACTCTCTTGATGAAAGTTGGTGGCAACACCTCTTTTTTCCTTACCCGCTCCATCACTCAGTTTTATTTTTGGCAAATTGTGATGAGCAAAATGTCCTGATGCATTATGTAAATTTGGACCTCATTGTTTATCGGCTACTTGCCTTTGGTCCTGTGTGTGCAGCCTCTTGGTACCTCTGACTCAGCTCCTCTTGGATGCTTGGCCTTTTCTCAACAGTAGGGAGCAGGCCCTTTTCTTTGTGGGTGTTAATGCTTTGTCAGTCATAATATTTCTGAGGATTCTATCTGTATTTGTTTTGTTTATGATGCCTCTTATTTACACAGAATTTACAAACTGATATAGGTGATTGTCAGTGTTTTTCTTGTAACCTGCAGTCATCATGCAGATAATTCTGAAATTTCTTCTAATCTTATCTTTTCTTTCCTTTTTTTTAATAGATAATAAAGCCCAACAAAACAGAATAAATCCAATCAAAACAAAGCAGTGAAATTCGTATAGGACTTCAAAGCAGGGTAATAAGGAAAACCACAATGGCTACCGTAGTATATCTTCACAGTCGTTGTCTATTCTATCAGAGATAGTAAAGTCAAACAAAAACAAAATAGAATAAAACCAATCAAAACAGAATATTGAATAAAGCAAAGCAATTAATTGGAACAAAACAAAACAGAACAATATTGGACTTCAAAAACAAGATAGAAGAAAATCCCCCATATTTGCTATATTGCCTACTGTTATCCTCCCTATAGATGCTCAGACTGCTGGCCCCAGGCCTGCAAAGTCAACCAAACAATACAATTATTCAGTTGCTTTTTGTCCCTCAGTTACTGTCAACTCAGCCTGTCCTCTGAACCAGCTGATTGCTTATGGGGAATTGAGGAGTTGGTGATTTTCAGCCCACTAGGCCTGTAGGTTCATGGGGGGCGCTATCTGACTTTTCTGTTCCTGCCCCGCATTGCCTGTGGGTCTTACCAGAAAGGCTGGCTAGTTGGCTTGTTGATCGGCTCCTACCAGTTCCAGCATGGCCAGTTCTCGGGAGGTGCTATGTAACTTTTCTGTGTCTGGGCCCTGCATGGCTTGTGCGACTTACCAGAAAGACTGGCTAGTTGACTTCCTTCTAGTATTTCTGTATGACATAGGCTTATCAAATAATAGTTTATTGATTTTAAAATACATAACTATGCATTAAAACTCCTTTCCATCTGTGAAGCAGTTTCTTGTAATAGTGTAGCATAGTTAGCTAGTAGTATTTTATTTCAGGGCTACATAAAATAATGATTTTTATTGTAATTGCTACCTTGAATTTAATATAATTGCTATTCTTTATGTTTAGACCTTCAATGCATTTGTACTTATTTTTGCATTGTGAAGTGGGAAGTATGGAGCCTTTGTTTCTTCAGAAATAAAGCTATTTTTCCAGTACTGTTTATTAAATAATGAATCCTTTTCTTATAGAATTGCTGCAAAGTAATTTCCAGTCTATCTTTTGACTTCTGATTAGTTGATTTATTTATTCCTGTGTTAATGTTATATTATTTTGGTAAAAGTAGCTTTTTATTGATTTTCAAAATTCCAAAAAGGAAGATTTTACTTTAGATTTCCATTTAAAAGTAATTTCTTAATGTTTACTTTAAAATACCCTAGCTTTTGATTCCAGAGTACTTGCAGGGTTAATCAGATGGGGGGAGTGTATGACCCTGAGGCAGTCTTTGCCTTTTCCTAGTTTGACTTAACCTCTGCTGGCTCCATTGGCCTCTGCATCCATCACAGACGCTTCTCACTGAACCAGCCAGTCACCAGGGTTCCCTTGCTGGGTTGCAAATGGCACTGCCAGGGTTGTGTTAACAGACTGCCCTGGGCTTCCTGAGATACCTGCTACCTGGGATGTCCTTGCTTGCTAAGTGCCAATGGCTCTCCAGCTATTAAGATAAATTTCAGAGTGTTTCTGTTCAGAATAACCTCAAGGGTGGATCTCAAGAGTTTGGAAGAGTATGGAAGATGGGTAAGCATGTGACTGTCAATACAAGGTTATGTCAGTCTCTGTATTTCTATTTAAGTTTGGAGTTTTCCCTAATAAAAATCTCTTTCAGTGGCCCACACATATAAATGATAACATTCTGTGGAGTGGGCCTGCCCCTATTGAGAGCACTGTGCTAATGCTGTGAATGACAGCCAGGGAAAATGGGGTTCTGGCTTTCTAATAAGGAGTCTAAGTATTCTTCCCTTTGCCATTGTTATAATCAGTGGTTAATATTTTATTGTATTTTTGGAGGTGATTGATGGACTTTTATGGTTTGATCAACATGCCAGTCAAATGTATAAATTATTTTGTAAGGGAATTTATAATTTCTACATATGCAGGTTTTTGGTTGAACTTTTAAACAACAGCTTTTAACTTAAGGATTCACTGGGGTACCAGAGGGTATCTTGGGGAGCTTTTGGAGTCACTGTCCACTCCCCCAAAGGTGCTCATAGTCAAGGTCCTGAGTAAGCCACATGCTGCCTGCTTTGTGTTAGTGTGGATACATTACATGGCTCCCTGTCTCCTGCTTCCTTGCCCCAGCTGTCCTACCCTGTGTCCCCCACTGTTGTCCTTGCCTGTGATCCCTCTGTAGAGGGCTAAGTTACATTTGCCTCTCCAGAACATGTTTTTTTTTTCTTCCTGGCTTCTGAGGCTATTAGATAAACTGTACAGAAGACTAGACTAATGAGATCACCAGGTGATGAAACATGGCATGTCTTTGCTTTCCAGTAGCATATTCAGCTTCACTCATGACAGGATGCATCTTCTAGGCATGTCTGTTTACACGGTTGGTCAGAAGATAGTCTGAGTGGGCATATTTTTCAAGGTGCTGTCAGAATGCAAAGGTAGCCCAGGGCCCCTGTACTGCCAGGTATAGGTCACTGTGTGAATGATGTTCCTTCAGGTTGTGCAGTGGACTCAACCTTGTGCCAGTCCATTAATTTCTTCAGTGGGTTTATGTTAAGTTATTGCCTGGTAATGAAGCATACCTTGCTTGGTTAAGGATATGTTTGTTAGTGGCAATTATCTTGGGGATTTATCATGGTCATAGCACATAAACACCTTTTTATAATGAATCTCAAACCTAATTTACTAACAATTAAAACTGCATTAGAATTTTAACAGTACATGCTTGTTAACATGCTCTGTCACATACGTACTGGTGCACATGTGCCTAAAAAAATTTGATAATAATAAGTATTTGCAAGTGCTGGGAATCTAGGTTTTATAAGTGCCTTTTAATTTTACTCATTTGAAATCCAACAGTTGATTCGTATTTTGAATATTTGAAATTTCTTTTTATAAATGAGTTGATTTTCACCATCAAGTGAAGAAATGAAATGAATTCCTAGTAGTTATATGAGTAATAGCCCTCATTTAAAACTGAGTTCTTATTTCAGGATCTGTTCTAATTTCAGTTATGCATTTCATCCTCCAAAAAATTTCCTGTGGCACATTCGTACTTTGCTTGTCTCTGTTTTAGAACAGAGGCAGACTGAGTCCTTTGGGAGTAAGAAACCACAAGCCCCATGAGAAGTCAGTATCAGAGCAGAGACAGGAACTGGGATTTTGAGCCTCCTTTCCAAAACCTGCACTTGACTTTACTGCTGCCATGTCATGATGGACATGAAATGCTATTCAAGTACTTTCAGCAGCACTTTATAAATAAATAAGAATGACACAATTCTGAAATGCCTACAAGATGCAAGGCTTGTAAGATTTAATTTTGGGATATGCTAGTGCTAAAGATAGCCCTTTTACAGTGATGTACCAGGACACTAAAAGGCTGTGCAGTCTTAAACAATCGGAAGCACTTTGCCAAGGTCCTTGTTGGAGAATCAGGAAGTTGTACAGTTGCTCAGCAGGTGCACCCATGCTTAGGGATAGCATCTTTGGGAACATGGAAGAAACTGGCCTGGCTGAATGCTCACTTTTGCCAGACCCTATGCTGGGTGCTGCTCTGAGTGCTACCTCATGATCCTTAACAGTGTTGGCATACAGGTTCAAAATAGCTCTAGGGCACATAGTCACTAGAGCAGAACTGTTACTCAGAAGCAGGATTTCTGCCACTACACACGTTCCCACATAGCTTGGCCTGTCCCTTGCTCATCTTTGAGGTGCGGTTGGCAGGAGGGGGAGGTGTTTCCTTTTGTTTTCCTCTTTGTTGCAGAGCATATATTCCTGTCCATGCTCCCTGTATGAAATACTGCGATATACTGGATGTTGCGAGAACTCACCTGCAATGATGGAACACTCTCATTGTGTTTCTCTGTAAGCCAACTAGGAAAGATTATCAGACCCTTCTTTGGGGCTCACAGCCCTTGTCCATTTGGAGCAGTACCCTCTTTGCTTTACAAATCTGAGTACAGAGCATACTTGACTTTGCATAGTTGGAGAATGTGGCTAGAGACTCTTGGGGTTTCTAAGTGAACTGTGTGCTTGCCTCTTCTGTTCCTATTTAGCAGTCAGGAAGCATCTGGAACCTCCTTTTCTTTACAACCTTTTGTGCCTGTGGGTATTTGTAGCTTTTCCTAGGCATTCTGTTAAGTAGATCTCTCCATTTTGGCCGGTTCTTTGTCACCATTAAAAAGTCCTGAATTCTAGATATCTGAGGGCCAACAAGAAGAGTAGCAAAGGCTGAGACTGACCACAGGAGTCATTCTCAGTGTTGACTATGTAAATAGCTTAGTTCAAAGACTTGAGAGCCAATATTTTAGAGAAAAGAAGGAAAATTTGCTTGAATAAAGAATTACTAGGTTTCTCTGAACCTTGTCACCCAGAAATTAAATGGTATTTAGGATTGACAAGACATGGCTTATGTTTTCAACACTCCAGTTCTCTAAAATACCCCCTGGCCTTCCATCCAGAAATACTTACCATCCCTCCCAAAAAAGTCCTGTCTGTTTGTTTGTTTTTTTGTGATCAAGATGCTTCTTGGGATTCACAGACTACTCATAAACATGCATGGGCCATCGATTGTTAATGGTACCTGGATACAGTTTCTGTTTGAAAGCCTAATAGTAAGATTCAATGTGAAATGTATGTAATACCTTTCTAATTCATATGAAAATTCAGAGGTTAAAAGCAGATTTTGTCTTCCTTGACATAATTTAGATTTAAATGTCCTCAGTCCATGCAGCTGAGATGCAGACTTTGTTTTGTGACACTTCTCAGCTACTGGCTTGGCATTGAGCACAGCGGTGAAGCTCTCCTTACTTGGGAATATTTTAATTATTTTCTCAGCAGTAGTCTCATTTCAAATCAAAATCAGCCTTGAAGTGTTTGTTGTAGTATCTGCTGAGCTCACTCGGTGCTTACTGCAATTAAATACACATGTTAGTCAAAGAAAGTGTTAAGATAGCTGCTCACTATGCATCACATGAGGTTTTAAATTGTTGTCTTTAGCCAGCTCCTGGGGTCCAGAGCAGGAGAGCAGAAGTGAGCCTGCTAGGAAGAAAGTGTGTGGGAAGGAGGTGATTCCAACAACCCTCGTTTGTAATCATAACCTTTATTATGGA
>RJWT010005956.1:14373-30101 GCA_004365215.1 Cuniculus paca | reverse complement strand
CGAAAGTCAGTCGACAAAGCCTTTTCTGTCCGGAAAGCTGCGACTGCTGCCCTCATTAATTTTACAATGTGACATCCATACCACAAACCTCCTTTGGTCCTGAGGAAGCAGCTCCCTTCTCTCTTCCAGAGGGACGTCTCTTGGATCTGCAGGCCTGAAAAAAAGAACATGCAGAGATCATGCTGCTGCTCAAGGTCAAGCACATAATCCACTCAGAACTGCCCAGTGTGGTTATTTGGACATCGCCGGGGGGATGCTACAGAGAGAAAAGAAGTCCTCAACACCCAGTGCAAAACGCAGCTGTCTTGCACAAGGGAACAACGAGAATCGTCACTCTGGACATCAGGTAGTAACAATGGTGCTGATTTGGAGAGTGACATCTCATACTGTGATCTGCCCTCTATTTTACAGAAAAAAATACACGCATGGCAGGATGGTACCAAATACTCCCCCGCTTACCCTCCCCGCCATGGTTTCCTTATCCTAAAGACTAAGGTCCCGCCCCACGCGATCCTTGTTCTCCTCTGCTGTGCTGTGTCCAGCCGGGTCTCAAGCAGGCCAGGCTGAGTCCTGCCTCAGGGCCGCTGTACTCGCTGCCCCTAACCTACAGCCACCCTCTCCCCACTCTAGGCAGGCTCTGTGTGTCAGCTGGCCCTGTGTGGCCACAACAAGGTCCTGGCTGGGCGCTACACACTAGCAATTACCATTTCTACTCCTGGTCTTCTGACCCATCTCCTGCACCAGGGCGTAAGTGCTGTGAGGGAGAAACTGCTGTACCCCAGCAGACAGAGGCGCTAGTTCACGTCTGCTGAGCACGGCACAGAGCCCTTCGGGACACCCTCGCTCACCCTGCACAGCCTGCTCCATTCAAGGGAGCAGTGAGGATCACTTCCCGGTCTTGGACAACCGACAGAGGACAACAATTATGACAAACAGAATGAGGTGGCGATAAAAGAAGAAAATAAGCCCCAAATCTGCAACCTGAACTCCTTTGGGGGCTACGACCACGCCAGTGATCTCTTCATCTCTGTATTCTACACAGTGGTACTCCAAGGAACTGAGTTAAATCAAGAGATCCCAAAGTACTATGTTCCACACAAAGACAGGGTGTGTGGGTGACTGAGGAGACTTCGACGGCAAAATAAACTGGACTACTTTGGATGGAGGTGTCAGGATTGTGAAATTCACCTACTCAGAATTTCAGTAAAATTATAGCCCTATGTCTGGAAGAATTATACACGCATCTATCCTTTGTCCTAGTAATCACACATCTAGAAATCTATCCCAGAGGTCCACTGGGATAACAGGAAATGACTGGGGTTGCAAGTCATTCCCTGAGGCAGGCAGTATCTATCCCAGCAAAACTGCTGGCAGCCCACCCCATCGCCAGCCACAGGGGTGAGGGGAGTCAAGCCCAGTGCTCCCCGGCGGGGCGAGGGCCAGCACCGTCCTAAGTGGAAATGGGAAGGCGCAGAACAGCACCCACCCTGCAGCACCCACCATCTGTGGAAGAAGGAAGCGACTGTGAACGCAGCCACTTTCACTTTTACGTATGAAAATCAACATGGTGAGAGAGCACTAAAGCTTCCCTGTGTGACAGCCTTTGGGGGAGGAGCGAGTGGGAGGAAGTTAAGCGGCCTCTGCGACACACCGTGTCTCCCGGGTCTGACTTTGGAAACATACACATGTAAGTTTGTATGTTCAAAAAACAAAACGGAACAGAAAAGAAAAAGAATTCCCAAAGTTTAAAACAAAGGGAACGAAGCTTAACTCCCATGTCGGTGACAGCTACCAATGACTCGGAGCAGCCTGCCAACCGCGCACACAGAGTACGCCCCACAGGTGAGCCGCACTCCACACTTGAGCTGCGCTTTCCATCCAGCAGGACAACACAGAGAAGCGATTTACAGGAATACTGTCAGCAGTCAATATTCAATATAATAAGTAGGGCAGAAGCATCAAAGCCAAGGTAAGGGGAAAAATCCTGTGACATAAAATTAATTTAAAAATAGAAGCTTCAATTCATTCTTCATGAGCTGTCGCCGAAACGGCTTCGAAGCAGCCAGAACCAGAGCCCCTTCCCTTCCCAGCCTCCCCGCCGGAGGCAAAGAGACCCCTGGAGAAGTAGCTGGCTTCAGGACCACAGCGCCGTTTCAAAAACGAGGCTGGAAAACCTCGTGAAGCCAAAAGCAAGAAACACAGCGCGAGTGAGCGGCTTCACGAGGGCCTCGCGCTGCCCCAGCCAGGGCAAGTGTGCATCCAAAGGGCTTAGGAAGAGCCACAGAAACTCCTGAATTCACGTGCAAATCCAGGAGCCCCGACAACTGAGGGGAGGGGGAGGGTGTCAACACTGGGGAGCGACCAGAACACCAGCTGCGAAAGGCAAGAACAAAGCACCCCGCCTGTTTCCTCCATGCACTCTCAAGAGCACAGACAGCCCAGCGGATAAACAGGACGCCCTGATGGACTGCAGTGAAGACGCACTGCCATCTCCTGAGGCCACTGAGCAACCTCAGCAGGACGCCAAGAGCAGCCAGTGGAGCGGAGCAGGCCACTAGCTCAGCACAGGGGCAGAGGCCTCGTGGGGCTCAAGGGAATGGGGAGCAAGCAGACAATCCAAGGTGCCCACGGTTTGCGACAAAGTGAAGAGCAGAGCAGGAAGAGGTTGGGACACTGGGACGCATCAAAGGTGACAGGAGGCCCTTCTTCAGAACCAACGCGAATAAGCCAGCAGCCAAACGTGGGCGACTAGAGCTGAGGATCGGGGACAAGGCCGCCACATTACACACACCAGCGTGCAGTCAAGGTGCACCCCGAGTGTACAGGAGCGAGACGACACGGTGCCTCAGGTATGTCCTCAAACGCCTCCACAAGGGAGGGCGGAAGGAGAGAAAGTAACAAAGGGAAGACAACGCACACGTGGCAGACTCGTCCTAACAGAAGCGCGAGATGACTGCAGAGGAATGGAGGATAAGCCAGTCTGCCTTTGTGTGTGGCTGAAGCTTATGATTTAAAAAAAAAAACCAGGAAATGCTGAGAAAACATTATTCTTCCGCTCTTCTCACAATGGCAAACTAATGCCCTGAGACCATGATCTGGTTTATGCCCTCCTCTTACACTGCAGGGGTTCGGTACTGTTAGGGCTTACATCTCGATGTCCCCCCAAAGCCTCATGGGTTACAGGTGGGGCTTTTTGGAGGTGGCTGGACCTAGGGTTTGTGCTGCTGGGAGCAAGGACATGATGCTGGGGTTAGGGTTAGGGTGTGAGTGCCGCCCACCTTTAAGCCTGGCTAAAATGTAAGACACACAAAGAGCTGTGGTCATTCTTGTCCCTTGCTTGCTGCTTAGCTATCTTCTACCTACCATGAAATGTTCCTCCTCTGTGACGCCCCTCTGCCCCGCCACCCTGCCTTGGAGCCAGCCAATTATGCACTGAAAACTACAATCTTTCCTCCTCTAACTTCGGGTGTTGGGCACTTTGTCCCTGCAATGAGAAAACCAGGACAGGATTACAGTAACTGAGACAGGTCTTCTGTCCCAGTCACGGAAAGTAACTAATACAGAAGACTGTGTTCAGACTGACGGCTGTTGCTGTGACTGTGCCTGATCACGTAGAGGCCTCTGGAACTGTGTGCAGGAAGAATTTACAGAGGTTTGGGGATGCCAGCTAGAAAAGCCCTGAACGCTGTGAGCCAAGCTTGATGGGCGATTCTGGTTGGAGTTCAGACCAGAATGCTGACGAGAACAGGGACAGTAAAGGCCAGATTGGGAAGTCTCAAATAAGAATCAGGACTGTATTAGAAACTGGACTATAGGCCATGCATGTTAACACTCTGACAACGAATTTGTCTATGTTTTGACCATGTCCTAAGACTGCATGAGGCTGAAATTTAAAGGTGGTAGACTAATCTGGCGGAGGAAATTTCAAGGTAGTCCAATGTTTAGCCCGTGGCACACGTACTTCCAACCAGATCTATAGTGAGAATCCGGAGTAAAAAGTAAAGTGGAAAGGTATGAAAAATTTGCAGTTTTATCAGAAAGGGAGCACCTGCAAAGCTGGGGGGCGGGGGTCAAGGACAGTGTGGTTGCTAAAGAGATTACTGCCACTGAAAAGAAGCCAAGTATTTTGTATCAGACAATGGGAAAGATGTCTTGAAGGCATCTCAGGAAATAGCCAGGCCACGTATCAGGCTCAGAAGTGTATTAGGGCAAATTTTGAAAGACTGCTTAGAGAAGACAAAACAGGGTGCCCTGCTCATTCAGGGGCTCCCGGGTCCTGAATTTAATCAACCAAACACTGCAGCCATGGACTCCAGCTTTGCTGGAGCTGGTGGGAGACCCTGGCATCATCCACATGGTGATGATTTTTCATTTTTTGCATGCAGAATGCAAACGTTGTGGGGTCATGAGGGCTTCCACTCCAGTTTCAGAGGAGGCCCGGGAGGCCAGCGAAGGCCCCACTGACGGCGATGCAGGAAGCTGCGGGAGAAGCAGCAGGTCCAGTGGAGCCCAGGAGACTGGAGACGGCAGGAATGTGGGACATTTCGTTGAGGAAAACCACAGGCAGCAAGCAGAGCCAGCTGCAGAGAGAAGCCAGGAGGGCTGCCATAAGCAAAGCCATCGGAGTGGGGCTGCACAAGCCCCTTGGAGCTCACATCTCACCACGACTTGTCCTGGGTGCTGCACGTGGAGTTACAGCACTTAGTGCTCACCCTTCTGGGTCTGAGTCTTGCTTTGGCCCGGTTCCTTTCTGCTGCTTCACTCCTTCCTCTTGAAGCTGGAACATTTACTCTGTGTCACTGTATTCTGGGAATATTTAACTCTAATTTTCACAGGGGTTCACAGCTAAGTTTGCCTTGAGAGCTGGAGAGGAGTTTGGACTTGCATTTTTCAGAGGTGCTGGGATTGTTACGACTTTTGGTAACCACTAAAGATAGACTAAATACATTTTGCACTATGAGATGGACATGAGCCTTTTGGGCAGAATATTATGGCTTAGGTCTCAAATGTGCTCCAAAAAGTTTGTGTGCAGGACCTGGGAGGGTGTGTTCTTATCCCTGTCCTCTGACCCTGTGGCTACGGGTTGTGCAGCTTTCTTTCACCACTTCCTCCCTCCACAATGATGTTTCTGCCTTGGAGCCAACTGACTATGAACTGAATCCACCAAAACCATGAGCTAAGTTAGTTCTCTCCTCCTTAAATTGTGGGTGTCAGGTATTTTGTCCCAGCAATGGGAAAGTAACTAAGCACCAGCCTGATCACCAGAAGACACACTGCAGATTTCTCTGCAGAGCCAGAAAGGTGACAGTTTGCAGTAGAGGACAAAGAAAGCAAGGCCACTGGGCTTATGACTCACAAGCCAACCTAGTGCCCACACTAGGAAGTCAGGTGGCAAGGGTGTGGGCATTCATCGAAGCTGGTCTCCAGGGACGCTGTGCAGCTCAGAAGGGCCCAGGGGACTCCTGGAGTGGACCTATGTATACCCAACCCACCAGAGCTCCTCTTGAGCAGGAATCAGGCAGCCCCACATCCCATAGTTCCACACATGGCAAGGTGGGTGCAGGGAAATAAGTTACACTGCTCAGGAAAAAGAAAATAAACAAAGCACAAAATTCCAGAAAATGCGCCAAGTGACAAACCAGAAGACCAGAAAGGCAAACAAGCTCCAAAAAAGGCTCACTACTGTGGCCTTCCTGAGCTGGCGCTGCTAAGCCAGCCACACAAATGAAGAGGCTGCAAGCTGAGGGCAGCGCTTCCCAAACACGCAATGCGCAACATCCTGCGGGAGGAGCGATCAGGAGCAGGCGCCACCTCTCCAGCCTAAGGAGGCCAGCAGCCCACCCCGCAGCAGCCGCCTGCCAAGGACCGTGCTCAGATTCTGCACGGGTGGCCGCGTGTGTGCACTGGGCCTGCATTCGAGGAGAACTCGAAAGGTCAATTCCTGAATACATGAAAGCTCAACACCTCAATACCCGCCTGCACGCTGGCCGCTCTCCCTGGAAGAGCCTTTTCTTCCTCCCCAGTCACCAGCCAGGTCCATGCTCATCAACGCTCACACCAATGACCTCCTGCGTAGCTGCTGACCTCTCAGCACAGGGAAAAGTGAGGGAAAAGCAGATGAACAACTGATGCTAAGATGCAGGAAGTATACCCAAACGAGTCTTAAATACCAGGAAACTTTTCCAAGACAGGATCTGCTCTAGGCCATGTCACTGGAAAGGGGATCTACAGCTGAGGATCCAGCGCCAGTAGTCCACACCTGCTGATGTGCAGGTGCCACATGGCAGGAGCAGCACCTCCATTCCTCTAGCAGACCCTTGTGGAGGGAGCAGAGCCCTCTGGTCACAACCTCAGGACTAAGGCTAAGAGGAAGGAGGAGTGAGGACACAGAATCCCTACGACCGCAGTGGAGTCTGCAGCAGAACTGGAAGGTAACAGCCCTGTGCCTGGGAAGAAGGCCGACACTGGGCTGGGGGCAGGGGACCAAATGTGGACACTGAAATGCAGATCACATAACACGCATTCCCATCTGCCCTTTACCCATGACTGCTTTTACACAGGTGACCCTCACCCCCTCAAAAAACCCACTGAGGAAAAAAACAAAAGGTGGCGTCTCTAATTTTTCATAACTTTCGTGACATAACAACCCTCTGGTTGGTTTGCAAGCCAGCAGCTCCCAAGCAGGGGCGCCAGTCTACACAGGCAGGGTGGCACTTGGAGGGGCACAGTCCACTGGGCCTGGCATGAGGACAACGGACCGTGTCAGAGCAATGCCAGCTGTCGATGTGAGGTGGAGTCCAGAAGGCTGCAGGAGGGACATGGCTCCGGATGACACTCCATACGGACAGGGTACAGAATCAAGAAAGAAACTCCGGTCATACTCCAGACCGAACTCGGTCACGCAGCCTGGGTGTCCGGCCACAGCCGGCCCAGCAGAAGTGGCTGAGCACCAAGTAACGCTGCCTGCGCAAGGCTTTCACTTTGGCACGAGGCCGGCCATGGGAGCTGCCGCCGCCGCCGCCGCCGGAGGGAGAGTGCAGCCCGGCAGCTCACTCCACACAACCAGCCGGGGAAGCAAGGCTTACGGAGGACGCACAGGGAGATGTGGAGACGTTGCACGGGCACCTGGGCAGGGGCAGCGCCGCTGATGAGGCTGATGGGGGTGGCTTGGGGAAGAGACGCCACATGGGAATCTGAGGGGCACACGCTGTATGAAGTCCCACCCGAAGAATGAGATTTAAAAACACACCCGCACGTAGCCAATAGCTCCAGGCAAGGACGCCCCCAACCCACTTCGCATCTCACCGAACCCGGGCTCCTGCAGGGTCAGGCAAGCTGTGAAGAGGCAAGCTTCGGAAACTAAGGCCGGATGATGGTGCCGGGGGCTCTTTCCTGCTTGCAAAGCACAACGGCACAGTGCGGAGCACTGGGGAGACCGACAGTCACGTGGGCACTGCACTCAGCTCCCTGGGCAGCAGCCTCTCTGGAACAGCACGAGACTTCTGAACCCGGGTTCAACCCCACTCAGGCTTAGGGTTTGGTCTTCAGACTCCACGGCCCCAACCCAGCTGTGCACGCTGCACCCTCCCTGTCCTCTCGACACCTTCTCGCCCAGCACTCCCTGACCACCACCACCTGTCTCCTCCTTTCCCGCCAACTCCACCTCCACTACCTTCTAAAGGCTGGGGTGCGCCAAGGCTCCAACCGGACCTCTCTCCTGAGCACCCTCTTCCTGGAGTCCCAGCTGGTCATGCAGCCCGACACGCCGTCCTGCCGCCAGCTCCCACGCTTCACCTGCGGTCCTTTCTGGCCCAACCTTTCCAAACCAGCCCTCGGGATGGTCCCTGCTCGCTCTTCCTCGGCTCAAACGGCGGCACCTACACTTACACACGCAAGTCTCCCTTGGCTGTGCTTCCCCTCTTCCCCGCCACGCAGCCACCGGCAGAACCTCCACTTCCTCCCCACCCTGCCACGCCCATCTGCCCGTGGCCTCTTCCCTGGACTTGGGCCCTGCGAACCCCTGGCTCTTGGCTTTCCATCTCGCTCCTCTGGCCCTGCCCTCTACCAATAATCGTCCATCCTTTCTTGTTTGTTCGTTTTGTTTTGTTTGGTACTAGGAATTGAGCTCAGGCAGGCACTATGCCACTGAGCGATCATCAGCGGCCCCATTCACCGTTTCAAACATAAACAGCGTCCCTCCCCTGCAGGCCTTCCATGTACCGGGGCCGGGCTCACAACCCAGACAGATCTGCCCCTATCACACCCTGCTCTCCCCCGCCTCCCCTCCGAGCACAGTCCTCTTCAGGTCTGGCACAGCTCCACAGTGCTTTTGTCACTTGCGCCTGAGGCTCCCTGGCTGCCATGCGCATGACCAGCAGGACAGCAGGGAACCTGAGTTTGTCTCTGCCACCAGTGTCGAGTCTGGTGAGCCTTAGGCTTCCGCCCTGCTCCCCGCTGTGTGCCCCCTCCCAAGGGGGCCCACCCAAGGGTGAACCCGGAACTCTGCTAAGTGCCCCAAAGCAGCCCTGAGGTGGGGCTCGCCTTGGGTGAAAAGCCACCACTTCTGTCAGCTGCACATGGTGGTGGGGTGTGACTCAGAGGCTGGGGCGTGGGGCCAAGGAGTGACAGCTGGGCTCGGCTCTGAAGGAGGACACTGCAGGGTAAAGAGCAGCCATGTGGCAGGAAGGGAGCATAAAGAACACAAAGGACTGAGGCAAGAGGTAACGGGACGCAGGAGGGGCTGCAGGGCAGACACCCAGGCAGCTGGGTACAAGGCGGGAGTGGGGGACACAGGACACGCTGAGGCGCGTGACCACTACCTGAGAGCAACGAAAGCGAACAGGTGGCCGGCTGGGACCAGGACATCAAAAATGGTCATGCAAAGGCTGGCCACAAAATACACTTTTTCTAGGACCTGGAACCCTGACACTTGGAAAACGACAACTTGGCCAAGAAAAAGCAGTAGAGTGCCGGGAATGAAAAAGCCAACAGGAACACAGCAACTACAGAGAAAGGAAGGCAGCGGGCTGGAGAGCCAACCCTGGCTCCCAGGAAGGCACAGTGCAGACACAGGCTTGGCCAGGGGTGGGCAGCCTCTGGGCATCGCAGGACCGCAGCTCTGGCCCCAAGGACAGCCCACGGTTCCTGCTGGCCGCAGACACAGTGGAGGGTGTGACTCGAGGTGGCTTCCTCTGAACGGCAGCTCAGAGGGAGGCAGCGGTAGCCACACTGGGGAGTGACACCACCAGCAGCCATCTGGGGAAGGGGCTCACTGCTGAAGACTGAGCTATTCAGGGAATCACAGGGATTTTTTGGACTCATTTCTCTTTTTGGGGGCGGGTTTTTTTCCTTATCTTTTGCCCTTTGTTTTTATTTTTTTCGTGTCTTTTTGTTACTTTTACCTAATTTTATCAACTTTTATGCTTTTTCTTTTCTTTTCTTTTTTTTCTTTTCTTTTTTGTGGCACTGGGGATTGAACTCATGCCACTGAGCTAAATCCCTGGCCCTCAACTTTTATTCTTTAATTGATTGTTTATTTCACTTCTTTCCACCTCACCTTCCTTTCCTTTTTGAAACTTTACTTCTTTCATTTACCCCTGACCCCTCCATTATATTATTAAGTTTTATTAATTTTTAGCTATTTGGTTGACTTATGCTATTACTGTGGAAGTCTTTTCCATTGTTAGTGGTGGTATAGTTGTAGCTTTTAATAGATATTCACTGTATGTCAGTATTTGCTCTGTTTTTGTGTCTACATTATTACTGTGGATCTCTTTCCTACTATTAAGGATGGTGTAGTTGTAGCTATTATTGGCTCTTACTGTATGTCGATAACCAGTTTGTCTTTGACTCTTACTGATTTCTTTTCTATTGTTAGTGGTGATATAGTTGTAGCTTTTAATTGGCTTTTACTACATGCCAGTATCTACTTTGTCTCTGTGCTGGGAATGGCAACATTACTGCGGCTTGTTTTTTCCTCTATGTGTGGTGCCACAGATCAAGTCCCCAGCACAAAGCTGCCTACTGTGAAGGTGCTCAAACAGCACACTGAACAGATTGAAGAGATGTATAACTGTAAAAACACAATCTAACCCGAGGGTGTGACACAGAGATCTTCATAGTAGTGAGACAGTTTCTCTACCCTAAATGATCTTCAGCTCACAGTGCAAGAACAACAGAAATATAAAAAGCAAGGCAACAGATGCACCCCGCACTCCTCACTCCCTAAAAGCTGATCTCATGGACACTAAAGTACAGGAAGCTGCAGGAAAAAGACCTTAAGACCTCAAAATGCTGAAGAGATGAAAAGAAGCATATAAGCAAATGCACCTCATGTTTAACAAGCTCAAAGACAATTTGATTAAACAGATAAAGGATTTTACCAATAAAATGTTTGACAAGCTTAAAGAGGCAGCACACAGTAATCCAACTGAGTTGAGCAAGACAAGACAAGACATAGAATGTCCACTTAACAAAAGAGCCAGCAGATTTAAAAAAAAAACAAACCCAGTGGAAAACATGGGTGGCCAACTTGACCAATGTGAGAACGGAGTCAGAAATAGAAGACAAGTGGATGTAGATCATAAATTCAACGATACCCTAAAAATGACAAGAAAATACGCAAGCTGCATCCAATAGCTACAAAAAGCAAACAAATGAAAAAAACCTCTTCACCCCAGAATTACAGGAATAAAGAAAAAGATCAGAAGACAACTCAAGCTATATAAAAAGTTTATTCACTGACATCATAGTAGAAAAATTTTCCACATCTAAAGAATTCAATATTCAAGTATAAGAGACACACAGAACCCCAAACAACCACAACCAGAAAAGAACCTAAAAGCTGCTAGAGAAAAACAAGAAACCTACCAAGGCTAGCCCATGGCAACAACCGCAGATTTCTTAGCAGAAACCGTAAAGGCCAGGAGAGCTTGGAGTGTATTTTTCAAGCCCTAAAACAATTGTTAGGGGCCGAGGACTCAGCTCAGCAGCATAAGCACCTGCCTTGCAAGCACAAGGTTGTGAGTTCAATCCCTAGTACCAAATAAACAAAACAAAACAATTGTCAACCCAGACTTTTATACCCTGCAAAATCAGCCTTCAAAATTGACGGAGAAATGAAAACGTTCTAACTTTCTACAACAAAGAATTCCTAAGGAACTACATGACCACTAAACCAGTGTTGTAGAAAATACTTACAGAAACAGCACAAAGGTAAATACACACCTAACTGGGAGAGGAGTTAAACAAAAGGGAAAAAATAAAGGTATCAGCACTAGAACAGTAAGTAATGCAGTAACAGGATCCAATAAATACTTCACGATAACAACTCCTAACGTCCAGGGTCTCAACTCCCCAATCCGAAGACACAGATTGGCAGACCGGACACAGGAAAACAAAACGCAAGCATACACTGCCTAGAGAAGACACAGCTCAGCCCAAAGGAAGAACGCAGGCGGCGAGGAGAAGCTGAAAAACGATGCTCCATTCACCAGCGCCCCCAAGTGAGGAGGAGCAGCGGTCTGAGCTTCAGACACAGCACACACTGAGCAGAACCCGATCAGAAGAGACGAAGACGGCCACTGCATCCTGGGAAAGGGAACGGCTCTTCACACAGCTGGACGCTGTTCTCTATGCACCAAAGGTCAGCACACCCAACCTCATCCCGTAAAAGACACACCAATACAACCATAGTGGGAGACTTCAACAGCCCACTCTCATAATTAGGCCAGTAAGATAAAAAAAAAAGAGGAACTCCAGAGTTAAATCACACACTGAACAAATGAACATATACCTACTTTTTTCTTTTTTGACACAGGGTCTCACACTGTAGTTCAGGCTGTTTTGAACTCACTATGTAGCTCAGGGGTCCCAAAGTCACCTGCCTCAGCCCCCCGAGTGCTGGGATTACAGGCCTGTGACAACACGTCTATTTTAGTCTTTAATCCAACAACAGCATACACATTTTTCTCAATAGCACATGGAACTTTTTCAAAAAAGACCCTATCTAAGGTCACAAAGTGCACTTAAATAAATACAAAGGACTGAAATAATCACCTGCATTAATATCAAATCATAGCAGAATGAAAATTAGAAATCAACAGCAAAAGAAGCTACAGAAACTACACAAAAACACAGACATTAAATAATACACTGCAGAATAATCAACAGATCACAGAAGAAATCAGAGAAGAAACAAAGTCCCTAGAATCAAATGACAATGGAAGTTCAAATACCAAAACCTACAGGACCCAATGAAAGCAGTTTTAAGGAGAGAAGTTTATTGCTGTAAATATACACATAAAAAGAACAGTGATCCAAGTAAGTAACCAAATGATGCATCTTAAGGTCCTAGAAAAACAAGAATAATCCCAATCTTCCAACAGAAGGAAAGAAATGATAAAGATCCAAGTGGAAATAAAATTGAGATTAAAAAAAAATAATAATAATCCAAAGGATCAAGGAATCAAAGAGTTCTTTGGGTGAAAGTCAGTCTAGGGATGGAGGGAAACAGGGGGAGGACATAAGGATTACGATGTGATCTTAATGTATATGTACCAAGTCCCCCAGGATAAGTTATTTACTACGCATCACAAACATACACTAATAAAAAAGACTGAGAAAAAGATAAAGTTCTGTAACATCACACTCACAATTTTAGTAAGTGTGAAGTACAGAAATTACTAGACACATGGAAAGCAGAGACCATGTATGGTAAACATGTTACAGGAATTCCTGAACAGTCAGTCTGGGTTAGAAATGACAGTGTGAAGCGGTGGCAGAAGTGAGAGGAAAACCCTCAGGCTTGGTGTTGGGGTGACACAAAGGTAAAGGAGAAGGAAATACCAAGGCCTCCACAGTTTTTTTTTTTTCAAGTAACTGGATGGAGATGGAGCCATTCGTTAAGACTGGAAACTGCAGAAAAGCCCCCAGTTTGCAGACTAGGATCATGACTTTCATTTTAGACATGCTCGTGACCTTCAAAGGTAGGTATCAAGGACAGCCACTTCGATCAAAGGAACTGGCACTAGGATGTCAAGGTATCATCAAGTACACATCTGTAACATCTGATAATGTCAGACATAATCATCTTCCCTATTCTTGCAGAATGAAGGGAATGAGACAGATGGCCCAGCGAGGAAGACCCAGGCAGGAAGTGAGGGAGACCCAGGCAGGAAGTGAGGGAGACCCAGGGACTCTGCTGACTGAAGCCTAACACGAGTGACCAAGTCCAAAAGAAGCCAAACAGAAGAGCACGCACCGCCTGGCCCACTCGCGTTAAGTTCACACACGGGCAAATGGGTGGACGCTGCAGGAAGCAGAGAGGCTAACGATGGAAAGAAACAGGGGTCCCCCTGGTCCGGTGAGGGCTCCATCCAGCTGGCACAGGTGTGCTCATCTCGCAGCTCCAAGAGTTCATGTGCTCTGGCCCTAGACCTGTGAACCTCAAGGAGAAGTTCAAGAAAGGGAGAAATGGGGAGGAATTCCATTGAGAGGGAAGACTAAAACTAGAACAAAGAGCAATCACAGAAAAGGCAGGCAGGATCCAAAGCCCAGGCAGAGGGACGGCCTCAGAGCAGAGGCAGGATGGCCCCCAGGAACAGAGACGAAGGCAGGAAGCACAGTGCACCCGCACTAAGAGTGGAGCTGGCAAGTGCTGGGTGTCCTAAAGCAGGAAGCGAGGTCATCTGTGGAGAGGGACAGGCTAGGCAGGGCCTGGAGATGCAAGGAGCCCTAAGTTCCTGAGATGGCCGCGTGCAGTGGTGTGACCTGAGATGGCCAAGGGTGGGTGTGCTCCTGTGCCCAGGGCTCGGTTACCCAGGTGCTGCACGTGGAGTGACAAGAGCTGACCTCTTACAGGACTTAGTTATTCCAAATGGCAATAACTAAAGGATAAAGGGACCGCCACCTGGATGACATCCCACCCACTCCAACCCCAACCTCAGCCTCCCCAAGCTGACCGAGACCCACAGAACCGCCGCAGTTTTCATCGTCACTGCCCTCAGCTGGGCCTCTGTGCCACCCGGAATGCTTGCATGGCTGCCTCCACACCTTTCCCGTACGTACCGCCCTCTGACCCACGGCCAGCCCTCCCCTCCGGGTACCTCAGAGCAGGCAGACAGAGGTCATCAGCGAGCTCGCTTGCTTCTGCTCCCTGGCACACACTCTGCACGGCTCCCATCCCTCCGCCCTGTGTGCACTCCGAAGCTCCTGCCAGGGCTGCCGCTGACCCCTCTCTGAGGCGGGCTCGGCACTGCACGCATACCAGCTTGTGCGCCACAGCTTCCGGCGAGCCGAGCAGACTCCAGTGCGGACATGGCCTCTGCACCTCCGTGGTTTCCTGTCCAGGGCAAAGGCACGGCCGGGCACACAGCTGAAGAGCCAGGGCATCCCAACGGGTCTCAGCAGCCAAGGAAGGCTGCCAGGCTGCACCTGCGAGCCAAGAGAGAACCGGCCCGGCGAAGAGCGGGAGCGCCGAGGGCCCCAGTGTGCAGAAGGCAGACGTGGGGCATGGATGCAGCCACACCTCAGCTGGCCCACAGCACTGGGACACTCCGCTGAAGGCCAGGCTTTCTTGTGGGACCACGTTTTGCAAAAACAGAACCATTACAGCTGGAAGACACCGAAGTGCTAGTGGTCACCCGGGAGACCAATACAGATCACAGGCCTTCTTCTCAGCAAATCCCAGAGCCAGAGCACTGCTTTAAGAAAAATGAGAAGACCACGAAGACTGGGTCCATGAGACTGCCACGGGTTCCCCAGGGTGGGGCAAGGATGCACTGCAGGCTAAATTAGGGTCCTGGCCTCACCTCTAGGTAAATCTGACCCGGCCCCTCCCCCAAACGCTGCCCCACTTTCTGCACACAGCATGCCTTACCCATGCCCCTGCCCGAGACTGGGTCAGGGCCGCTCCTACTATCCTAACGCCACTCGGCATGGGCACTCATGCCCTTCGTCTCCCTCACCCTGCAGCCCCAAGTGTCAGCACTGCGTCTGTACCTCCTGAGCTCTGTGAAAAAAGGAGAGTGTGCAGGCCAAAGTGCGTCTCCCCAAATTCCCTGTCTACTCAGAACCTCAGGACGCAGCTGACCTGGAAACGGGGTCTCTGCAGATACAATCAGTTGGTGCGAGGTCACACTAGATAAGGGAGGGCCCAGAGTGCAAAGCCTGGTACCCTGAACAGGTGTGTGCATGGGCGCAGAGAACACAGCCATGTGGAGCAAAGCAGAGACGGGGGACGTGCCCCAAATCAAGGGGCACTGAGCCCTGCTGGCAGCCACCAGAAGCTGGAGGCGGCACAGGAGGAGGCTTCCTAGCGCCGTGGTGGAAGCAGCCCCGCTGACACCTCCATCCGACCTCCGGCCTGCAGAGGCCTGGCGCACCACAGGAGGCGCGGGGTGCTCTCAGGAACCGTCTCCCCTTGACTCACCTCCACCTGGGCACTCGGCACACAGCAGGAACTGTTTATGGGTGGCACGTATGCCACTTGTCCCCAGCCCTTTTCACGCAGTAAAAACTTCAGCTCACTTTACACTTTGTCACTTGAGAAGGAATCTAAGTGTAAGTTTAACTCAGATACTTCCTCAAGAGATCACATCTCACAGGAAAGCCTTGCTTTTCCCTTTCCGTCCCAACAGCTTCACCGTTTGCTTCCAGTTGCAAAGGAAACAGGAATCCAACGGCCACACCCCTCCCGGGGGCCGGGCTCGGCCCGCACCAGACATCGC
>RJWT010005956.1:0-14273 GCA_004365215.1 Cuniculus paca | reverse complement strand
GCCCAGCAGCCGCCCCCATCCGTGACATCCACACCGTCATCCCAGTCAAAACCCTGGCCCACTCCTGCCGCCGCCCGCTGACTTCGCAGCTTCGGTTCTCACGCTGTGAGGCTGCCCTTTCTCCCCACAGCGGAGCCCTCATTCGGCAGAGCTAAGAGACAGCCCCTCCTAGGCCGCCCGGTCCTACACGCCCAGGCCGAATCCACCTTGCTTTTGAGAACATGCCTGCAGTTCCCCATCCATCTGCACCCCGCAGCTCCCTCCACTCCTTGCGAAAGGCCACTTCGGCCGGGCAGGAGCCTAGCTCCTGCCTGCACAGTGTAACTTCAAGCCCGTTCTTCACCCCTGAGACTCGAGCTCCTCTAATGTAAGACAGGAAACAGCTACAGCTCTGTCTCCCGGGGTTCTGTAAGGGGAGGGCGCGGAAGCATTTATGACAGCGCCTGCTGCCTTTCCGCTTCTCCACGGAGCGCGCGTTACCTGGAGGACGGCTCCGGGGGCCTGCGGGAAATGGCGTGGCCCAGCCTCCACTTCCTTCCCTAACCACGCTCTGAGCCCTGCTGGGCACTGCCTCTCCCTCTCTAACGGCAACTGGACCGGTCAGTCAGTCGGGAGCTCTCCTTCCGCTGTGCAAGCCGAGACCCCTCTCAGTCCCTGGTACGGCCAGGGGAAGGACTGCAGTCGGGTCAGTCCTCTCGGGGGACCATGCCCCGAGAGAGAGAAAAGGACAGAGGGAGAGACTGATTTCCAGGTGACATGAAAGGCGAGGTCATCACGTGCTCTAGGACTATGCCAAGACAGCTGCTCAGCCAGCTGCTTCCCTTCCCCGACGCCGTGGACTTGGGGTGACACCTGGAGGCTGTCTCCGCTGCTGACTGCCCGACTGTGTGCCGTTAGTGGCACCGGGAATGAACCCCTCCTCGGGCATGCAAGGGAGTGCCCTGCCACTGAGCCACACTGCAGCTCGCCATGCGTTTGGGGACAGGCTGAAACAAGTAATGCCACGCTGCCTACCGGTTTTGACTCAGAAAGTAACTATTTCTCATAAACATGCCATGTATGTTCACATGAAATGGGCTTATCATGTCTAACAAATGAGTTAGTACCTCTGAAAAATTTTAGTTTTCATTCTCAGTACAGAAAATACCAAACCATGTAAGGATCTATCATAAACCACTTTCGGTGAGGGTGAAGAATACGCAAGTAACAGCAGGATGAGCACTTGCTGCTAACTTCCACCGTGAGATGCTGCTGCTCCCCCAAAGTCCTCCCAAATAATTCGGAAGCTTAGCACTCAAGAGACCTAATAGGTGCTCGCCCGAAGAACCCCACCGAGAGAGCAGGAGCAGATGAAGACACTGCCAGGCTTTCCGCTGGCCCATGGAGGTCCCCACACAGAGCACCGCACTTTGGCCCTGGCTGTCACTCATGTTACATGGTGGGGACAGACCCGCTGGGCACACAGATGCCCCCACACCCGGAGCCAACGCGGAGCCAGAAGCTCCCAGACGCACTGTTAATGATCATTTGCCTCCATTACGTTAATGGGCGAACTCCCCCAAGGGTTTTTAAGTCAACATTTTAGATTGGTGAAAGGTGGATCTGACTGAACAGGATTCTTCAGCTGAACTCAAGTCAGCTAGGGTCTAAGCTCCTTTCTGTAACGAGGTCCAATCTTCAATTAAGAGTCCCTTTACTGACAGGAAGGGTTTCACATCACTTCGATGCCTTCCTGCCTGCATCTCTGTCACAGGTGACTCTCGAGCACTGGAAGAATCCTGCTGAGGGGCCTCCAGCCACTCCCTGTGCCCAGCTGGTCCAGCCAACTCTGCCCACATGGCCTGATCGCTCCATACTGCTCAAGTCCCTGGCTCCTCTCCCAGCAGGCCAACACCAACTCGGCCCCGGCTTTTAAAGAGCTCTGGGGAGGGGAGAGCGACGGCGTCACTTGCTCCTGGGGGGACTGAGCTTCATACGACTTAGCCCAAGACACTAACGGAGAGGAGACAAAGGAAGCCACGCCTGCTTGTTCTTCAACTAGAAATTACCAAAGACGCATCATGAAAGTAGGCGAGAGAAGCAGCTAAGTTATGGAGGGAAGGATGCCCGGTTTCCTTCTGAACGTGGAAAAGACCTGTGCATGTGCTAGGCCTCCGACGGGGCGGGGGGGGGGGCACATTCCATCGCTTTCCTTCCGCTAAGTCCTCCACAGAAACAACCCATGGGTGACACAGCCGGCGGAGGGCCCTGGCATTGCCACCAGCTCTGCAACCATGGCTGACCCCAGACTGACTTGCCCATGCAGGGGCAGTAGTAACATCTGCAGTGCCTTGCTGGGACAATGAAGGAAGGTGATAAATGTGAAAGTACCTGTCAGCGTGCCCAGAGCCTAGCTGAGGCTCAGTAAATATTTGTTGATTTCCTGTGCTTCAATTAGTGCATGACACGTTCTCGAGTCTGCCAGGAATGTCATTTCCCACGCAGAGGCTTCCAGAGACCTGGTAATCTAACCTCATAATGAGCTGCATCTATGCCTGTGTGTCTGTCCCCAGCTCCTCAGTGCCACCCACCCGTTTCTTCTCGAGGTCCCCATCACAGGTGTTTTTCATAAATCCAACCTCAGTGGACTCCCTCAGTCCACACTCCACTCCTCGTCAAGCCTCAGCCACACACTAGAATGCTGGAGGTATGGGCCAAAATGGTCCCCTTCGGGTGGCCTGAGGTCTGAGCGTATCGTCCCTGCCTGGCAAGTGCCTATCAGAATCCTAACCACTCGGTGGGTAGAGCATTGGACTCACAGGCCAAAGACCTAAGTTCAAATTCTTACCCTGACACTCCCTAGCTGGGTGATCACTGGAAACTTAGCCCCAGCAGCCTAAGCACTCAGCCATAAGAGGTAACAGGGCCAGCATCAGGCACCAGGGTCACCCTCCAGTGCAGAGAGTGTAGAACTTGGCACCCATTCTACCCTCAGCGAGGACAGATGGGTGCAGGCGAATGGGTGGGACTGAAAACGCTGGGTTTTTCCAGGATGCCACAGAGACTGAGCCTCAGGGTTGGTGGGCCCAAACAGGACAGAACGTAAGAAGAGGTCCTCTTCCCTGCACCCTCTGCCTTTACCCAGCCCTTCCCACTGCACCTGTCCTCTTGCAGGGCCAGGTGGGCACTGGACAGGGAGAGGCGTGGAAGGAAACTCAGGAGGCTCAAGGAGAGTGAATCCTGCTTGCAATACTTGTCCCCTGCTTAGCAGTGACAGCCAAAGGGATAAAAACCTACATTCAAGCCCAGAAGGAAAAGAACCAAGTGCAGCACTCAGACCCCCCACAAAGAGGCAGAATGAACACCTGAGGGTCCGACGGGGCCCAGACTAGCTACCTGCAGGAAGGGCAGGGCAGACCAGGCCTGGGGGACAGTGCAGAGTGGGCAGTGGCAGCACAGACCTTGGGGATGCCGGGGCAGGAGTGGTCACAGTAGTTTGCAGGTCAAAAGTTAACAATCTGGGATTCTGACTCTTTTGTGTGCATTTTTTTAAATGGTGATAAGAAAAGCAATGAAATTCACCATCCTCTTTTCCAGCGTGTAGTTTACTCATTCTTCTTTCCCGTCTCTATGACCCTGACC
The DNA here is from genome assembly GCA_004365215.1 of Cuniculus paca. Taxonomy (NCBI): domain Eukaryota; kingdom Metazoa; phylum Chordata; class Mammalia; order Rodentia; family Cuniculidae; genus Cuniculus; species Cuniculus paca. The sequence goes on along the minus strand of RJWT010005956.1, from coordinate 10,652 downwards.
AACCCAGGGAGCTCGGGCCTGGCTATTTCTATACGTGGGACACAACTCCCCAGTCGCACGGACTGTCTGTGAGTGGCCAGGAGCAGGTCTGGGGAGACTGCCGAGGCGAGGAGGCCCACAAGGAAGCACAGGTCGGGGCAGCGCTGCCTCCACCATGGACACCGATCAACGCCGCCCGCTCTTGGAAAGGCCAGGGAACGGCCACGAGAACAGATGCAGGACCGGCTCTTGGGGCTGATCCAGTGTTATTCGGGACACGTGTGCCACTAGAGACTGGCATCGAATTCAGCCGGCAGCCGTAGTGAACACCCCTATCTTCCAGGCAGCCCAGGTGGGTGCACAGGACTAAGAAATGCAAGACCTTCTCAGCTGGGCTGTGAGCCCAATTCCCAGCACCGTGTCCACAGCCAAGGGAGACCACGTGGGGAACACCTCTTCCTCACCGGCGGCAACCTTGAGCCCGAGACCAAAGTCCTCACAGGCATGAAGAGGAAGCCCTAAGGCACCGTACTAGAGCTGAACCTCCGGTCTTACCGCCCATAACAAAGACGTCTGCCCAAGGGTACCCAAGCCGGCACAGGAGAGACTGCGGCAGAAGGAAATAGAGACGAGAACACTCGCCCTTACACACAGCACACCTGGCTCCACCTTCCAAACAGGGTGGCTGCCTGCAAACTAACGGGGGCGGGGAGCCCGCTGGCCAACCTTTCCATTCAGGAGCAGCCTGTGCCCTAGCCCTGGGCCAGGAAAGAGGGACGACACCACACTCCACATGGGCTCCACAAGGACCTGGAGGGCAGACCTGCTACAGCACAGGCTGAAAAGCCCTTTACCTCACTGACCAATTCTCCTCCTTGGAGTGGGGGTGAAGTCAGGGAAGGGAGAGGCCCAAAGCCAGAGAAACCCACCTCTGGCAGTGGGAGAAAGGACGCAAAGCCACACACCCCACCACAAGCCGACACTGAGAAACACGGCTGTCCTTCCGCTTGCTGCCCAGCTGGGCACGCAGAGCGCCCAATTCGTGACCTAGGCGACCCAGAACGAATGCGTTCAGCAGTGACCTGATGAGACGAGCAAACCTGTCCCACGTAAGACACGTGCTGTCTTCCTGAGCTGGGCCGAGGCAGGAAAACCATTAAAAGATGACCACAGAGCCAGAAGCTCAAGAGAAAAAGAAGTGCTTATGCTGGGATCACGACAGCTCCCGGCACCAAGTCGGCAGAGGCTGACTTAAATCTGTAACCCCCAGGGGACGCTGTCAGGAACTCCTATTTAGGGAAAAGGCCTTGGTCAGATTTTGGACAAAACACTAGACACTTACGGAACAAACCCAGCTTTTAAAAAGTTCTGCTATCTGAGTGCAGACAGACACCACGGGGAAGAAGAAAGGAGGCTCTGAGATCTAGGACAACCTCCAAGGTGGCAGAGGAAAGCAGGAGCAGCAGAGTGAAGCTTGGCTAGTCAGCAGCTGCTGTGAAGAGAAGGAAGCCCCAGAGGAACAAGGAGATGAGGCAAACAGGGCTCTGCCCACCCTCGGAGAAGGTGGCCGGCGCCCAGGAACTCAAGGCCGGATGAAGGCAAGCTGAAGAGCGCGCGATCATGAGAGGGTCCTCCTCCCGGAGTCAAGGGCTCTGCTCAGTAGGAACTCGAGGCAGCTTCGCCTTACAGTACTCTAAGGGGACTCTGGCCTGGGACGGATGGAGAAGCAAAGGGGAAATGACCACAGTGACAGCACTCAGAGCACCCCAGACCCTCTGGAAGAGGCAAGGTGGGCACGGCAGCTACGGAGCGCCTGGAGCCTGGATCCTGCCAGGCAGATGCAGAGAAAGCAGAAAGTTCACGTTACGGAGAGCTCAGGAGCACCGTGCTGGAAGCACTGCTTCTTGCGGCTCCTCTGTCCAGCCCACAGAGCAGACAGACCCGCTTACATGCAGGGTTGACATAAACACATGGCCTGGAAGGGCAGAAAGCCAGAGCAGGGCTGAGACCGTCTGGGACACTGTGGGGAGGAAAAGGCAGCGTCTGCACAACCTCCCTCCCAGATACACAGGAGCCCTGTATCACAAGGGCCCACCAGGAGCTTCAGCCAAACAGATGTAGGCTCCTGGGAGCTGAGGCACCGACCTAGGCAGGCGAGAGTCCCAGGGAAGGGAGGCGGCAGAGGCTCTCGTCTGAAAGAGACAAGCCAGACACAACAGGTTCACGCGCTGCTGGCCTTACCACCTCAGCTCTGCTGTGCGACCTGCACCCAAAAGCCACAAAGGGGTCAATCAAGACATAAAGCCACCAGTCCTTTATAAGGCAGGCAAGGGACTACGTCAGTCAATGCAGGGCACTGACAACACTGCCCAGCAAATCCGCAGGGCTCGAGGGAGACGAGCTACCACTCTCACTTCAGCTGTTCCATCTCTACCGCTTCCCTCTGCTGGGACTCCACAATGATCCCACAGTTGGGGTAAACTGTAGATTCCGAGGTCTATTCTTTAACTATAATTGTTAGTGCACGGTACTTGTACAAAGTAATGGGTTGCACTGTGACATTTTCATACGGCCTGTTACGCACTTTCACCATTTCCACATTCCCCATTACCTTCTCTTCCCCCACCACCAAGCTCTACTTTTAGGTATGGGAACTCACTCCTCCTCTGAAGGTGTGTGATCCATCGAGGAACTCACACGTGAACTGCCGCCAGGTCACATGTGGACAGGGTACTGACTTGCTCTCCTAAGTGTGAACATGGGGACAGCGCTGTGTTAATGTCTACACAGCTCCCAAGAACGCCAGAGGAAAGAAACATATTACAGACATGAGGTTACAACTATCCAACTTCTTCACAGCTATCCGAAGTTACTATGCCTTTTGCAACCACAATTACTAATTAAGAAACAGAGGCCTACAAATTATGATGCATGGCCTTGCACCGTCAGAATGAATGAAAGAGAAAAGTGAAAATGCTTTCAACTTTTCTAGGGACATGAGTTTATCTGCAAGAACAAACAACTGACTTACAAGGAGGGCAGCTCGAAGGATGTATCACACAGGGCAGGAACACACGGGGGGGAATTTAATTAAAATGCTTGCTATTGGGCCACAGGGCTTCTTCCTTTCTAAGCACCAACCATGCCCTGAGAGGGCACAAGTCCTACCAGTGGGAACTCCTCGGCCTCCTGGGGGACCTAGGCTGCTGCTGACCCAAGAGCTTAACCGCGACCTAGGATGTGGCTTAGAACAGCAGCAGTGACAAAACCAGATTCCCTGTCTCTTTGGAATCTAAGGACTCCTAGGAGAATGAGGTTGTGAGACACAAAGATGAACGCAAAAAGAGACTGCAGAGGGCACCCGACATCACAGCCCACCAAAGTCATGAGGAAGGAGAGATAAGATGTATGCAGCAGGATAAAGTCCACGGGTGGCAGCGTGAGAAGACAGACCTAAAGAGAGACGCAGGGCACCCCTGTCCCCGGGGACAACTGAGCTGTCCCTAATCCACATGCACCCTACAGCACACCCCATTTTCTTAGGAGCTGAGCCGTCTGTTCCTGCAACAAAGGAGCCTTCCTCTCCCCCTTAGAGGGAAGTTTTCCCGGAAGGCTCTTCAGCCCCATGAACAAGCAGGTCCCTAGCAAGTTCCCTCCACCAGACGCGCCCAGACACAGCCACCGTCTGCCTCCCACAGGACAGGGAAGTCTCATCCCTGGGCAGACGCACAGTCCCCACGGCTCGGAGCATCTCAAAGACCTCGAAGACTGTTCAGCTGCCAGAGAGCCGAGAAATGATTTACTGGTTGGGAAATAAGACAAGAAATTTGCAAAATCAGGTGATAAATGTTGAATGCCTCCAACTAGTTGAGTGAAGCTTACCTCGTAGTTTCACAGAAGCTAACTGCGTGGGAAGCATGAAGTCTGATACAACACGGCAAAGGCCCCCGAGGTCTTCACACCAGTTCCACCGTGGTGGACACGTGGGCTCCTGGGAGACGGCACCCTTATACCCCGGCCTCGACACTGCACACTGAGCAGGCTGACTCAGCAGCCACTCGTACACATGCTGCACTGGTGCACCCCAGTGCTCGAGATGAGGACTCTACAAGTTGTCTAGATAGTTTAAGTAAAGCCAACTAACTTCTGTTAGCCATCCAATTAGTTTTATCATAAAAACTAAATGTCATTCTTGACAGGAAACAGTCCTGTACATTTAAAAATTTAACTTTTCACATGGGCCAGAATAACAAATCAAAAATTGGCCACCTCTGCTCCTCTCCTCGGCAAGAGGTCCGCCAACTGTCACAAACAGACCTGAAAGTTCTCTTTGCCTGGGCAGCTTCTCAACCTGAAAAAAGTAGGAATTAACTTAAATCACTTAAGGCGACCCAAGCCGAGGCTGTTAAAAACACAGCAACACCACCTTCCCTCCGCCACCGTGGACCACAGCCCGCAGTGTGCACACGCAGACGCGCTCTCCATCTGCTTGCTGTCTGGCTAAGATCAGCTTGTCTGTTTGCCCTGGAAGCAGAGGCACCCCACAAGCACCCCACCCACGCACCTCCTCCTCGTCAGTCTCCCTGCCCTCACGCCACTTCCACACAGCTGCTCCCATCGCCAGCCCCCTTTCAGGTCTCGAGGCCACGCCTCACGTCCTCCTCTTGCACTTGGAGTTCACACACATCTCTTTGCCCCCAACCCCCACATGCCCTCCCTCATTCTCTGGTCTTGCCCGGTGCTTTTTTTTTGTGCTGGGGATCTAACTCACGACCTCGCGCTTGCTAGGTGCTTATGCCACTGAGATAAATCCCCAGCCCCTTATCCTTTCCTTTCCTCCCTCCACAAGTGTGTCCTACTCCACCCTGAGAACACCACACCCTCATGTCTACTGCCAGTCTCGCTTTCACGTCTGCACCTCCAGCTGCCACAGGAACATCCCCACTGTCCCACAGCGAACTAAAATCAATTCTCCCCCATGGGTAAAGTACGCAGAGGGCATCGTCCTCCCCACCAGCTCCCCTCTCAGCTGCCTGCACCCCCACATCTCTTTCGCCACGCTCCTGGCTCTTTCTCCTTCAGTAACTAAACACAACGAGGAAGGCTACTGAGAAACCGCACTTAACCCCGCACGCTCTCGGCTGCTATGCACCTTCCCTCCCCACAGCCTCCGTGTTCCTGGCTCCTACCCCGTCCCCTCCCATCGCACCACCGACGGGCCTCCCAGCACCGGCATCTTCTTGCCCAGCCAAGGGCACCTTCTGCTCTCATCTTGCTGGCCACTGCTGGCCACACCGCTTTGGCTCCTTGACTCCCTGGTCCCCAGTCTGCTATTGCTGCAAAAGCCCTGTGCATTCAGGCAGCCTGTAAGCGCCTTAGCCTCTGCGACTCCTCCTCAGTTCCATCTCAGCACCCCTCTCTCCCCGCTCATCACAACCACACCAGTTTCCACCCTCTTGGACCCAGTGCTCCTCACTCTGGCTGGCACAGAACACCCGACGGTTCCACTCGAACAACACCTCAGAAGCCAGTCTGGACACTGACACTGAGGGCTTGGGACAGGAAACACGTGTCACACCGGAGCACTGCCGCTAACAAGTGGCCAAGCACCATGAGGACGGGCATGAAGGGCTTCCTGCGAGTTCCCCAGTTCTAACTGCGCATCTGGCCCTCGCTGGAAGGCCCCGGTCCTACCACGAACACTGGTTAAGTGAGAACCCTGACTGGTCCGGTATTTTCCGCAGGTGTGAGGACTGAACCAGCGAAATACTCTGCCCCACCACGGTCCTGCCTATCGGAACTACATGTCTACGAATGATTCTGAAATGCAGGGGATAATGGCATTCACTCAGCAGAAAAACAAGCTCCAATTCTTTTCATTAATTGTTTTATTGTTACCCTAAGAGCAGAAATTTATCATTTCTGGGACAGAGTTTTTGCTCTGGCCACCAGGGTTTCCTCACAAGCTGTCACAATTCCATGGAACACACTGCAAATAAGATGTGGAAATAAGCTATGATTATTTTATGAACTTGCAGGGCCATAAAAAATAAATGAGCTCTAGAATAGCTTTACTGAATTTCTTTTACTGTATCAGGTGACACAAGAGACTGCATGTTCCAGTTAGGATAAAAGTATAGAAGTACTTTAGTGTCAGAAAGCAGTTCAAATTATATTCTTAAAATTAAACTTTGAATGCTCGTGCTACATCTCCAAGTTTTTAAAAAGTCTCTTCTCCCACTGTCTGTGCAATGATCACCTGCCATCATCAGTCACCTGGCTGGATTTTCCCACAGGGACTTGCTGTGGCACTACTTTAAACCTGGGCTAAATAACTTCGCCTGCCAAATCCACTTGTACTCCCAGTCCCTTTATCACATCTCTGGGCCATTTAAAACTACTACTAAAAAAGAAAACAAAAACAAACACAAAGAAACCCCCTACTGCTCCGCCCATCCCTGAAACTGCCTCCCCCTCCAGCGGGCCTCCCGCACCCCCGTCACTCCCTTCTGGACGGCCGGACAGTGTGCGCACACTAAGGGCAGCTGCACACCTTCGCCACAAAGTGGTGAACCTGAGAGCAGGGAAGGCGGGAGTTCAGCTGAGCCCTGAGGATTCGAGTGGTGGAATGGAAAACCTGTCTATGAAGAGGGCAGGCAGGGGTGACTGACCCAGAATGGCCTTTTGAGGCCACGTCCCAAGACAGAGGATCAGAAAAGCAGTAAATAGGAGACCTGGAGCACAGCTGTCCTGACTTCTAGACCTTCGAAGGCACAGCCAAGAAGCAACCCCACAGTCCAGGCTGTAGTCCTCGAAAGTCCTTGCACTCTTACCATTTCGAATGGGGTTGGCTGGGACAGAAGGATTGCAAATTTGAGGCCAGCCTCGACTATGCAACAAGAGCCTGTCTCAAAGCACCACCACCAAAAAAAAAGAAGCTGAGGTAGAAGGGTTCCAAGTTTGAGCCAGACTGGGAAACTTAGCAAGACCTTGTCTAAAATAAAATAAAATGAATAAACAAACAAAACACTGTAAAAGAAAAAAGGAAAAAAAAAAGAAAGAAAGAAAGAATGGGAAGAGAAGGGAAGGGAAGAGCAGGGCAGGGCAGGGCAGGGCTGAGGATGTAGCTCAGTGGTCAAGCAATTGCCCAGGACATCAAAACCCCTGGATTCAGTTCTCCGTCTCAGGAGAAGGGGAGCGGGGCATTTTGACCAAATCTCTCCTTCCTCTCCAGTGAAACCTCTTTTCCCTTTGCAGGCAGGTTCTCCCACACTGCGCCTTCTCCCACCTTGTCCTTTGGGCTGCACAGCATCTCCTCCTCCTGTGCTGCATGTGCTCACCCATCCCAGCCACGAGGCAAGGACGGTGAACACTCCAAGGTCTCTATGCGTAATTCCTAAGGCCAGGTGGACACTCCGGACGGAAACTGGGCCCCAGCTCCACTCTGCCTATTCCCTGGCCACCTCTCTGCGGAAGGGAACAGTTCACATCAACAGAAATCACTCCAGTCAGAAGTACTCTGACCAGAGGATGATGGACAAAGGGACCACAAACACCCAAAGAAATCAGCATCTGCTCACACAAGCAGTCTGGCCCAGCAGACCCGGAAGATAATCCAAATATCATCCAAAGCCAGGGTCACACAGTCTTAAAAGATTCCACGTGAAAGACATAGTGCAGGGAAGCTGAACAGATATGCCCCATCTAATCTCAGTTATAGCTCAGGAAAAAAATCGACCATCTGGAAGCAATGATTTCAACAATGAGAACTGCACCCAACTGTTCGTGCGGTCAAGGTTGTACGTGTACTACAGAATCATTCTTCACAAATCCTCTTCAAGAAAAACCTCATGTCCTGAAAGTCCTTCAAACCCAACGTGTCCAAAACCGAATCCACCATCTCCTCTCTGAAGCCTGGCGTAAACCCCAGCTGCGGTGAGCTGTCCTCCACCCGCTGAACTGCCCAAGCCAGAAACTGGGTATTACCCACCCCACCCCACCTCCCAAGCTCCTCTCAGACCACATCCCTGCGCCTCAGCTGTCTCAGCTTGAACGCGGGCTGGCATCATCTTCCCCCAAAGCCCTACTTCTCCTGTACCCATTACTCACTCGAACAGAATCTTCCTAAAACAAACACGGATCATGCTTAACCTGCTGAAAATGGGTCCCACTCGCTTTCAGTGCAATTTCCAAATTTACCTATGTGTATTTAAAAAAAAAAGCACACATATCTGTTTGTCATGAGGCTAACACATTGAACATCTCAATATAAATGTAACACAATCTTTGTAAGTAGAAAAAAGCAGATTTAAATCACCCAACATACTATCCTACTCGAAGTCCACAATTCTTAAGATCTTGTATCTATTTTCTTCTACACATTTTCTATCCGTAGGTTTTACTGGAAGGTTGGGGGTTTTTATTTAATCATATCACATACGTAATTGTGCATCTTGATTTTCTTCCATGTAACGGTCAAAAGCATGTTACTGTATTTCTTCATAAACATTTTCAGAGACAATGTTATTTAATGGATGTATCATAACTATTCTGTGATTAAACCCTTAAAACAATTCTAAAATATCTGTTTATAAGGCTTCTTTTCTATATTTAAAAATACTCCATTAATGATTCCTACAGGGTGTCTATGTCAGCATGCAAGAATATACTTTAGGGTCTTAATATACATGACCAAATGTAACACAGAAGAGTGCCCTTTTACCATATCTTAAAAGGATACACTTGAAAGGTATAAAGAACTAAAATTTTTTACTCTAAATTTAGGTCCGTATTAAACTGGTAAAAAAATGTAACATCTTCAGTACAATTTAAGTGTTTATTATAAAAATCACCAAAACAGCGCAAGGCATATGAAATAGAAACGCCCTTCGCCCTATGCACTCCCCTTGGGGCTCATTACAGGCAACTGCTCTCCATGGATTCTTCTAAATCTTCTAGTTTTATTGAGACCCACATATGTGATTATTTCCTTGTGCTCCTTATCAAAAAAGGGGGCAGGAATCAAACTTGTTTTTTTGGCTCAACAGTGTACCACAGACATCCATCCAGGATGTACCAATACACAGAAGTCTGCCTCTCTCCTGAAAAACTACCTAATATTCCACAGCACCAATGTACTACGGTTATCTTCAATTTTCCCTCGTTGTAAATGAGGCTGCAATAAACTCCCATCATCCATATTAACTGTCCTCCAGTAAGACACTGCAGAGGCCTTGACATGCTTACCTATTTAACTTAAATCATTTAGGTAAAAGCTTTTACTGTTCATAAAGTTTTGGTACATTTATGCTTTGTTCTCCAATGTTTTTTAGTTTTGTTGCTATTGAGAATAGAATCTTCTTCGTCTGTAAGAGTAACTACTAATCATTTATGAGTAAGATGCAATATAAGAGCTCTTTACATATTACAGACATTAACTTTTGCTTATTTGTCACAAGTATTTTCCGGCTTTTAACTGCAGGAATTTGTAGCCTTTTCCTCTTATGTTTTAAACTTTTATGTAGTCTAATACAGACTTTTTATATATATATTATTTTCTCCCTTTCTTCTTATAGCAGCAACAATAACAGACGTGAGTGTCCTGCAAATGGCAGGGCCTTTATCCCTCATTCTAAAAACTCCTGCGAGGCAGGGATTCTTTTCTTTCCAAGATTGCAACTAGGTACCACTGGCCCCAAAGCCTGCGGGAAGCGCGCAGAACTCCTCTTTCCACAAGTTTATGTTCCCGACGTCCGTGCTCGTTAGAGTTGGGGGCACTGGTGCTGAAGTATCGTGTGTTCCTTACCATACCATACGGCTTACTGCTGAGGTGCGGAATGGACTCCGGTGACCTATTGAACAGACAGCCTAAAGCCAGTAGGACCATTTTAGTGAACGTGGCTCTAAAATCTATTTGAGTGAGTATATTTGTCTTGCCATACTACAGCTTATGATTAGACCAGTGGCTGTGATTAATTTCTGATCCTCTCACCCCACAGAAACAAACTCCTAAGTACTGTCAAGTTCACTGAGAAAGTGACGGCTCTATAACATTTAACTATCACATCCAGAAACATGGCTTCTCTTTACATTAAAGGTATCTTTTCAGATCACTTGAGATATTTTATAATCTCCTCCATGTAGCTTATGCTTGTCTCAACAAGGCTATATCTACAGGTTTTATGTTTTTTAATACCGTGGTCAAACCCAGTTTCCTGTTTTGTTTCTTCCATTTTATTTTCTGCTCTTATATTTGGTATTCAGAAAACAATGAATTTTAAACATGCATCACATCCTCTGTCATTTTAATCAATCTTTTTTGTTTAATCATTTTGTTATTCTCTTTGTAGTCAATAGCCTCCATAGTATTTCTCATTTTAGACCCTCACCTCACTCTTACCTGTTGTCGCTGTGTCAAAACTTACCAAAGAAACCATGTTATATAATGTACCAATTTTTAACTTCACCCTGTGAATTAACTTAACATTTGTTTGTATTTTTTCATTGAAAAATGCCCTATTTTTTCCTATTTTTTTAAATTCAGGTCTACCTTCTTAAAGTAAGAAACGAGAACTTTTTAAAATCAAACATCTAGCCAGGGAATTTAGTTCAGCAGCCTAAGCGCCTGCCTGGCAAGTGCAAGGTTGTGAGTTTGATCCTGCGTGCCGCAAAAA
>RJWT010005955.1:0-30002 GCA_004365215.1 Cuniculus paca | reverse complement strand
ATCCAGCTAATTTTTGAAACCGCTGCAGTTTTTCACCAATAAGGTTGAGACATAAGGCCTTTTCATTCTTGAATTTTTCCTTCTTTTCTTGTTTGTGGGCCTCTCTCATAATTTGAGCAGCTTTTCTGCTATATGGTTGGATGATTTTTTTTTCCCGTCCTGTGCTTTTTACCTTTGGTGCTTTAAGCATGGTGACGTCCCAGAGGCCATGAAGGACCTCCACACTCCAGACCCTACAAACTCACAGCCCAAAGCGGTGCCTCTCACGCCAAACTCCAGCTCAAACACACATGAAACCACAAACCTGGCCCTTGCCTCTTTGAAACAGGTTCTTGCTATGCTGTTCAGACTGGACTTGAGCTCACTTTGTAGCCCAGGCTGGTCTCGAACTCGCAATGATCCTCCTGTCTCGCCTCCCGAGTACTGGGATTACAGGTGTACGCCACCACATCCGGCTATAAAATACTTTTCAAGCCTAACATGGTGGTGCACGTCTGTGATCCCAGCACTCAGGAGGCTGAGGCAGGAGGATAGCTGTATATTCAAGGCTATAGAGTGAGTTCAAGGCCAGTCTGAACTGCATAATGAAACCCTGTCTAAAATAGACAAAACAAAATAAACAAAAAAATCTTTCCAGGTCAAAAATTATTCTAGCCTTGTTATGTGGAAAGATTTCTTATATGTGGAAAGATTTCTTATACAATTTAAGTATAGTCGAAAAGTCTACTATGAAGTATTTTGGAAGGGAGGAAGAAAGGAAGGGAAAGGAAAAGAATAGAAGGAAAAAAGTGGAAACAATGATTTTGTAAATAAGAAACAAGAGGAGAGGGAGGGGATCGGAGAAAAAAGCAGCAAGATATCTTACCTACAGTTACAAATTCTCTATAATTAATGTGATTATTATGTATCTCTAAAATGTGCCAATAATATTAATTGAAAACTACCTCTCAAAAAATATATATATATGGACACACACACATATATACATATATAAACATAGTTTTGCCTAAACATGTAAGTTTATTAAAATTTTTTTTCTGTAAGCAATTTATACTTTTTTGGTAATTTATTCTGATATCTTGAATTTAAATGACCACCTACTACTGTGAAAGGGATGCTTTAGGAAGAGATGTGATCTTTATTCTGTGGCTTATACTCACACATCCTCCTTGGGGTACCAGTACCTCAGTTTGAGAAGCCCAATTCCGTGGCCTTGGTTGTCTGCTTTTCATAGCAAGGAAAGACCTTTGTTATTTTTTGAAGAAAATTTGACTATGCCTGTAGCTCTTTCCTTGGCTGAGTTCTCCACAAAGGGGAGATGCCTTCTTTTCAGGAATAATTTGCTCAGCACGATTAAAACCAACCTGGGTGAGCTATAAAACTTTTGGATTTAGATTTGACTGGCAGCTGAAGTATCAGCATTGGGCCCTTTTTGGAGTGTGCAGCCAGGAGTTCATGACACTGGATTTGGAGCTTAAGAAATATATAGTCCATCCAAAGTTTTTTTTTTAATTAGAAATATTCGATTATTACCATGCCTTATTTATGCATCATTTGGTCCAATTTATCATATCCATATTTGTATTGCAATCTTGGAGAATTCCAAAAATCCCTCTGGCATCCTATTAGATTCTGTTGCTGGGAATGTTAGATTTTTATTCATTAAAAACTCCTTAATTATAGTTTCATAAAATTCAAGAACTTTCCTAAACTGTTCACTGGGGCTTCAGTGAGTTGGTTTGGTTTTCAGACAGATTGGCTGACTTTATTTTTAAGTTTTTAAAAATGGATGTGTATCCTCTTAATTCTTTTAGATATTCTAAATTTAATTGCTGGCTGGAGTTCGTCCGTTAGAATTGGTTTGTCTGGATGGCGCGTGGGACCAGGCCGAGGCCAGCAGCTCATTGCAGAGAAAACCCCCTCATTTACGTGAGGATCATGTTACTGGTAGTTATGAGGACACTGGGGAGCATTGTCACCCCTGCTCAGCTCTGAGGATCTTGTTCTAGAGTTACCTGTTGTTTCCTAGAAACCTCTTTTTTCATGTCACCGATCTTGTTTTACACTTGCTGTCTACAGCCCTACTGAGAAAGCCTCATTTGTGGTCTAGCTGTATTTGCCGAGAACCTCAAACATTGTGTTTTTTTGTTTTGATTTTTTTTTTAAATTAAACTCACTGTTGGCCTCATTGTTTTTTAAAAATTAAAAAAAAAATCTTATCCTTCTTAATTTTTTCCCTTTTAATACAACACAAAACAAAATGCTCATGTTCTTGTGAACTGCCCTTTGCTATACCCCAGAGGGAAAAATAATCTTCGCCACTCCACACCTGTTGAAGCAGACGCAGTGTATTCTGAGTCTTAGCAACAGACAGAGGGAGTTGCTTTCCCTTTGTTGTGGGGGCCCCTAGAGACAAGTCCCTCTTGGAAGGTCCTTCCCCTAGGGTCCCCATGCAGCCTGACAGGCCCACAACTGTGAAATCCAGTGTGAACCCCTCTGCTTCCTCATCCTAGGATGGTGGTCTTTGAAAGCAGAAAACCTGGTGTTCCTGCTCAGTCAGTGTTCCAGTCGTGGCCAGACGCACTGAATATTCTGGCCTGCTTCTAGGATACGATCCTTGTCCCTGTAGTACAAGTTGAGTGTCCCTAAGCCCAAATTCAGAATCCTAAATGCTCCAAAGTCTAAAGCTTAGAGTGCTGAATGTGAAACTCAAAATGTTTTTCATTTGAAGATATTCATTCCAGATTTTGGATTAGTGATGCTCAACTGGTGAAGTATACAAATATTCCAAAATTAACACAAAACTGAAACTCTTCTGATTCCAGTAATTTCTAATAATGGGCACTTAACCTGGATTGTCTTTGGAAAGCTTTGGATCTGCATTGATTGAAGGCTGTAGCTTTTCATTTCTGTACATCAGATACATAGCCCAGGAAGGCTGATTAGTCACAAACACCACTAAGTCCTTGAGGTTAGAGCAGCTTTATGGTGCCTGTGGGTCCCAGGTTAAGAAAGGATCCAGACTTCACTATGTGCCCCCATATGTAGGCCAGGGGATAAGGGAAACTTCTGTTTCCTTCAGCAGTTAAATGTGCTGGGCTTGAAAATGACACTTTTGCTTGCTACTCAGTTGCTAGAATTTCTTGCTTATTCTGGGCAGTTCTGTTAGGTGCCTGGAAAAAGAGAGCCAGTTAGTCAAACCAATAACTAGTCATATTAGGTTTTAAAATTAACATCATGTTTTATTATTTATACTTGCCTTTCTAGTTTTGTTGCAAAAATTTTCCTTTTTCCAGGATGTGTGAACTTCAATAAAAGAACAAATTAAAAGTTTATGTCTGCAGATATTAGTCCAGGAATTGGAAACCAGATATGTAAGTGTTGCAGTATGCATATCAAAAGGAACTGTGTATTGGTTGAAAGGCGTTAAATTGGAAGCCAACTTTCTAGCAGCTGACGTGAAAAGGAAACGTGGGAGGAGGATACTGGACCCATAAGATGGGGAATCTTTAGCTGGAGACAGGAGTGATGTATCTGAACTAGTATATGCCTATAGAAGAGGAGAAATACCTTTCATCAGCTTTTCGGGGAGCACATGTCTACACACCTACTCAAAGTTTAAAAATATATATAATATATATATATATTTTAAATTTTAATTGGAAGAGGTGTCATAGGCTTGTGATGCTAACTGTAAGAAGGAATACCTCCCAAGTGTAATTTTGGGAGATGGCAACATAGTTCTGACACTTACAGTAGACAGTAATGTGCTACACAGTGTAGGCTGATGGGATTCATGGAAAGGAATTGAATAAAAATGAGTCTAGGGGATCAGCAGTATTTGGGTAGTGGTAGTGGGACAATAAGACATGAAATCAGAACAGCCTTTCTACAGATCTGGCCTAATGAAGGAGCAGAATTGGGAAAAAAAAAAAGGTGGATTGAATTTCATATCCTGCAAACTGAACTCAAAGCTCAGCTTTTGATAAATCTTTGGTGGTAATAACATTGGGATTGTAGTTACTAGCACTGCCTGAGGTATATAGCTTTCCTGTGTTGTGTACTGTATTTCGTGTGGCACAAGTGGTCAGGTTATACACTGAAAAAGAAAGTCATGCCTCCTCTGCTTGGAGATGAGCTGAAGGAGGGGCTTGGGGAGAGTGCTGAGGTTGTTATGTGAAATCATCTTGCTTAAGAGGATAGTTAGTCTTTTTCTATGTCCTCGAAGTGTTCCCTTCCCCACCCTCCCTTTCTTCCCTCCCTCCCTTTCTCTGATGCTGTAGATTAAGCCCAGGGACTCTTGTGTTCTGGGCAAGTGTTCTGCCACTGACCTACTGCCACAGCCTTGTTCTGGAACATTTTAAACAGGAATTGTTTTTTTCCAAGAGGTAAATGCTTTTTATTATAAGGTAATGTCTTTATTAGTATTCCAAAAAATTAAAAAAATAAAAATCATTTGTGTCTATGACCTAGAGGTAACACTACAGTGAACATGTTGGTAGCTTTGTAGGTTTTGTGTATATGCATGTACTTTTTATAAAACCAAGGTATGATTCATAAAAGTCATATGATTTAGTAATCTAGTTTTCCCAACACATATGTTTTAGGTATTTTTTTCTATGTGAGAAAAACTAGACTTTTCAAGAATGATTTCGTATTATATGGATATAACAAATTTAATTTCCTATTGGATATAGGTTTATTTCCATTCATTTTTTTCAGGTTGCAGTTGTAAAGCATGCTTTCTTTGTACTTCCACACAGTTTTTGCATGCTTACTTAATCATCCTTTGAGGATAAATTCCTAGAAGTTGAATTGCTAGGACCAAGTGTCTCAGCAATTTTTACAATGTTGGATATTATCCTTTATAAAAATAATATAAGTGTATATTAGTATTTTCTCATACTTTTTTCCATACTTTTGTTTGTATTATGATATGAATGAAAATGTGTAATCATTGTAATTCATATTGAAAATATTCCTATTGTTTCAGTTTGTAGTTATTTGAATATTAGTGAAACTGAAAATCATTCTGTTTGTGGGCAGTTCATTTTCTCTAATTCGCTAGTGTCCTTGCACATTTTTCTATTAGATAGTCAGTCTTTCTCTTATTGATTTGTATGAGCCCATATATTTTGAGTATTGATCCCTTCAAAGTCATAGGGGAAATTTTCCGTTTTATTGCAGCTCAAAAGTTTTATTTATTTTTTCTTATTTTGAAATTTTGTTTTTGTTACATCATGTTAGGTTAAAATTAATTCCTCTGTTTTATTAAGTTTTTATACATTTTGTTTCTATATCAAAACATTTCCAGTTAAAATTAGCTGCCTGATCACTGTTAGAAATCCTCAAGTGCTCTCCGTTCTCCTGCTCTGTGGAAGATCCCCCTTGGGCTCCTAACCTCCTCTGTCTCATGATTGCTTTTGATATCTGGGACATCTACCACGTTTACAGGGAGGAGTAATGTGGATGATTCCTGCTGGGTGCAGGCAGAATGGGGATGAATGGCTAGGCGAGAACAGGAGGCCAATATTGAAACTGACAGCGATAGCAGTTGTGGTGGTGCATGCCTATAATCCCACCACTTTGGAGGCTGACACAGGGATATTTCAATTTCGAATCCTGCTTGAACATTTTATTGGGACATTATATCAAAATAAGAAAGGGCTAAAGATGCAGCTCAGTGGTAGAGTGCCCCTGGGTTCAATCCCTAGTACCACAAAACAAACCCACAACTACCTGAGAACATCACCATGTACTGGCAGTTCTAAGCAAGGCCTGATAGAATTTATCTCCCTACCACGGGTCACTTCTATGTCTCAACTCCCTCTCCCCCCGCCCCTTTTTTTTCCGTCTTTTTGAGACAAGAGTTTCACTATGCAGTTCAGGCTGGCCTTGAACTCACTTTGTAGCCCAGGTTGGCCTAGAACTCACAGTAATCCTCTTGCTTCAGCCTCCCTGAGTGCTGGGATTACAGGCATGTGCCACCATGTCTGGCCTTCACCCCCTTGTTTTACCACTAGTATGTAGACCCAGGCAAAATTGAGAAATACAGAGAAGTGGAACCTAAGGATTAAAAAGAAAAGCAGTTGCTTTGAAACACAATTACTTTCATCAAATTGGTGGCCTTGCTGCTGAAAAATTAATAAAGAGGGAATGCTTCCAAACTTACTTTGTGAAGTACAGTTATCAAAATATTATAAGTGTGTGATACAGAAAATGATCAGCTTCTTTTTTAAAGCATTGTCTGACAAGACCTAGCGGCAGGTCTAGTAATTACTGTGATTGCTGAGTAGTAATGAGGATAAATGATACTTGGAGACATCTAAATTATAATGTGGTACAAACACATCAGAATACTTTTGTTGCTAGCAAAGTCACAAGTATTGCACTTAGAGCCTCTCCTCATAATGAGTGAAAGTGCTGTTTGAGGGGTTGATGAGAGCAAAGATGTAGTAGTTCTCTTGTACCAGTTCAAGGCTCCCTGAATTCTATCATTGGATTGCTTGGGAATCCATGTACTACAGGGCCCTTTTCAAAGTGGAAAGTCACTTCTTTTAGGTACTTCTTGGCAAATACTGCAGTGAAATAAAACCAGGGGTTGAGCTGGGTATTTCTAGTTTTTCTAGAAGTAGTAGAAGGACTCACAGTGATCAACTATCAAACAAACTAGAAATCACTAGTGAGTACAGTACCCTGGGAGGCTGGAATTGACTCATGCGATACCCGTTCATTGAGTTCTGCACTGTGTGCTACTCACTGTGGGGAATAGGACACAAAGTCTCTCTTCAAGAAAAGTGAATATGGCAGATGAGATGTAATTATTTATAAGTCCAAGTAGTAGAGATGGTTTTCAGAGAGAGCTTCTGGAAGAGATGATATTAAAGCCAAGGTGTACAAATTGAAGGAGCAACATGAAAAGATGAGAGATGAATGCAGTGCAGAGTTGGGAAGGTGAGGGAACTGAGTTTGAGGTTGTAGGGCAGGGGGAAGAGCTTGGCCCATTGAGGACCGAGGCAGTCACTGTTTTTCAGTGCAGAAAGTAGGGTATGTAGGGAATCTAAGGAAAGAGCCAGAGAGGGGAAGTGGGGCAAATCATTAGGACCTTGTAAGAGAATTTGGAATTTATTCAGTGTGCAAAGGAAAGGCAGTGGTAGATTTTTAGCTTTAAGATGGTAAGTCCCAGTTAGTACTTACCAGGGCTGCAATGGCTGCTGGGTGGGAATCCGTTACAGGGAGGCTGGTGAGGAGGCTACTGTAGTATCCTAGGGGTGAGGAGAGGCACAGAAGGTAGCAATCAGGGGTCTAGAAGTAGAAAATAAAGGGCCTACTGACAACAGGATTGGGTGCAGAGTATTGAGCAGAAATAGAATCCAAGGACAATGCTTGGGATTTGGGGTTGAGTAATTGGGTGCCATTTGCTGAGCTGTGGGAGACAAAAAGGGACATTTTTGGGAGGACAGTAATGTTTCAGGGTTCTTTTTGCCTATGTTAAGTTTGAGATGCTTATTAGAGCACCAAGAACCAAAATTTCTGGATCATTCGGTACCTGAGTCTAGAGCTCATAGTAGTTTTGAGCTGGAGGTATAACTTTGCAGTCACTTGCATGCACGTATTTAGTGACTTAGGAATTGATGACTTCCTTAGGGAGGTGCAGAGAGAAGGGTCCCTGATTTGAACTCTAGGATCTCTGATTGGGAGGACTTTAGGAGAAGGGAACAATTAGAGTAAGAAGGAACAGTTGGAGAGTTTAGGAAAGCTTAGAGGCCATGCTATCATGAGATCCAAGAGAGGAGAATATTTCAAGGAGGAGAGAGTTAAGTGACAGTTGCTCTGGAAAGGCAGTTTATGTTCAAAATGAAAGAAAATATAGAAACCTGAAAAAAATCAATTGGAGAAGGGAAAGTGGAGAAGACATACACCTTGTTTTATAGATTTGTTTTTAGAACTTTTACATAATTACAAAGGAAAATTAAGATATAAAAATTCTTCAAAATTAAGATATCAAGATTCTTCAAAATTAAAAGCAAAGTGAAACAAATGCACAAAACAGAATCCATGAAATGGCATAACCATATTGATTAGAACTGTATCAAATGACTTTAAGCACATTATTTTCATAATAAATCCCTAAGGACAATAAAACTGTCTCCAAAACTTTCAAATGCTGTTAGTAATCATGTTCTCGGTGATGGTGTTGGTCTCATTATCCTGAGACTATGTGCGTATATGGGATAAAGTAAACGAGTACCTATTTTGGTGCCATTCAAAACTGGGATTTCTGATGTGCTGATAAATGAAGATAAAGATGTAAGATTAATGAACAGTAAGTAAGAATTCTGTGGTCTTCAACTTAAATCCATATTAATATGAAGTCATGATTTTAAAAACGTATTGCATTTATTTGAAGTGTGCAACTCTCAGCAGATCCCAGTTTGCAGTGTAATTAACTATAGTCCCTGCTTTCTTTGCTGTCTAGATTTATTCAAACTCCATAACTGCTATATTTTACCCTTTGATCAACATCTGTCTATCCTACCCAATTCTACTCTCTCTTTTCTGCGTAATTCTTTTTGTCCAGTGAATGGTACATAATCATTTATAAGTCCACACATAAGAGAAATGTATTTTTCATTCTGTGTCTGGCTTATTTTATAATGTCCTCCTGGCTTATCCATATTGTCACAAATAACAGGATCTCTAGATAATATCCCACTGTCTCTGTCATGATGAATGTATAATATAGTAGGCATGTATCTATAATCTCCACAATTTCTTTATCCAATCATCCATTAATTGGCAGGTAAGTTGTTTCCCTATCTTGTCTATTGTGCATAATGGGGCAGCAAACGTGGGAATGTAAATATCTCTGTGAAGTGTTGATTTCATTTCCTTTGAATGTATTTCCAGTTGTAAAATTACTACTAGAGCTACTACGGAAGCTGTATTCCTAGTTTTTTTTTTTTTTGTTTTGGTATCATGACTCGAACTCAGGACCTTGTACTTGCCAGACAGGCACTGTGACACTGAGCTATATCGCTAGCCCTTATTCCTAGTTTTTTGAGGAACTTCCGTGCTGTTTTCCATCTTCGTGGTACAAATTTGCATTACTACCAGGAGTGTACTAGGGTCCTCTTTTCTTACACCCCAACACCACTTAGGTCTTGTTGTTTGACACTAGCTATCCTAACAGGTGTGAGGGAAAATCTCATTGTGGTTCTGATTTGCATTTCCCTTATGACTAGAGATGTTGAGAACCTTTTCTTGTACATGTTTGCCCTTGAATTTCTTTTGAGAAATGACCCTTTGCCCATTTTAAAATTGTTACTCATTTTTTATTGAGTTATGTTCATATATTTTGGATATAAACATCTTATCAGATAGACCATTTACATATAATCTACTTGTAAAATTTGTTTGCTTTCCCAGTACAATGTCTAGAAATAATGATAAACATAGTAGTAATGTAGATCCCTCGTGACCAAATTGTAGTTTCTGTATACTGCTTCTCATTGGGAGGAACTAGTGTTCCTGGGAGACATGGCTGATTCCAGGCCTGAGATGGAAATAAAAAGCATGAATCGGAAACAGCTTGTCATACCAGGATCCAAGGAGGGCCATCAGAAACTAGGTGAGGTTGTAACAAAGGTTTCAGGAATCTCATTGTGTTATAGACGTGACTGTTTGAGGGTCAATAAGAATAGCACTTAGTGATTTGAAATACAGTGAATATATTTAAACCTGTGATTTCAAAATTTACAAAAACCAACTTTATTAATAACCTCTGAAAGATAACAAGAAATCAGCTTGTAACTTTGAAAGTGATATGCAGAAAAAAAAGGATAATTTATCCTGCCTTTATAATTGGAATGGCACCTCAATATGATAAAATAATTGAAGTTTTTCTTTGTAAGAGTGTTCTAACAGACAAATTGATAGACTCAGAATATTATCATTTTATAAAATGAATTCAGACAACGATCATTAATAGCTACTAATACCACACGGAGATAGCTAGACATAATGTACTTCTTTATAAAGAGGTAGACAACACCAATTAGGATTTCTCTAGTTAAACAAAAACAGATATAAAAAAAAATCACCAAACTGTTCAGATTTCTAACTGCCTTGTGGGGATTCAGTTAGGAACATCTGACTGTAGAAAATTGTATAGAGGACAAACTGCAAGTAAATACATTGCAAAGAATAAGAACATGTACTTAAAAATGTACAAATCAAATTTTAAAAAGACTTTAAAATGTATCAATTGCAATATGTGAACCTCATTTTTTAATATTTGTTTGGACTAAATATATTTTGAAACAGTTGAGGAAATTGAACAGTGACTAGATATTTGGTATAAAACGATTACTATCCATTTTTGCATTTGATAATGGTACTGCTGTTATGTTTAAAAAGTATCTTGTAGAAATATATACAGAAACTTACAGATATCATGAGATGCCTGGGAAAGTGACAAGGTATGCAGGGATAGAGGAGATAAGAATGATGGCAAACTGATAAAAGAAACTAGATCACTGTTTTTTCTGCACTTTATAGATGGGAAATTTTCATTTGTTTTAAAAATGACTTACTCTTGCCTTCATCAAGAATCATACATGTAATTCTGATGTTATTACCCATTATTACACATCCCGAGAATGTTCCAACAAAATCAGTGACTGTGCATTTTGTCAAACAATGCTTCTGAATTGTACTACACTGTCTCTTACAACACCTGTTCTGTGCTGGGATTTTAGGGTGGGCGTGGCATTCATAGCACTTTGGCATGTCATTTATTATGCTTTCTGTGTTGTTATTGCTCATGTAAGTGGAAAACTGGGAAGCGGCACCTGCCCTTACTCTAAGCTGAACTCAGTTTTTTTTATAAGATATGAATCATCATGTAAATATGAATTTCAGAACATGCACCATTTAATTTATCTTTCAGTGGAATGATTCTTTAAAAATATCCTGTATATGGCTGACATATGTTCAGATCTGTATTCTAGGGCAGAAATGGTTCTTGGTTGAGTCAGTAGCTGACATTATAGAACTAAATATAAATGGTAGTTGCAGAATAGAAAATATCCACTGGCTATGTCTTTGTCTTCGTGTTATATTTTATTTTTTCTTCAGAATGGACTGTTGGGACTTCCAGGAGTGCTACTTTAGCAAGTCAGTGTGGAACTTCCTTTATTATTGAGGGATTAGCCATTGAAGCTATTACTGTGCACCCATAATCTGCAACGGTACATTAGATGATGCCCACATAGATCTTTTATTTTTTAAAAAATTGTTTTTACTATTATAGTCATGTGTGAAGTTCAAGGTAGCAAGAGGAATTTAAAAAAGTGAGAATCTAAAACTGAAACTAAATAAAATGGGTGTTTGGAGGGCTTTGATGAGAGGGGGCTTTCAGTAACTCATTTATTATGGTGTAGAGTACAGTATACCCTGTGTTCTGTCACTTTCATGCCGGGCCTTAGGCAGTACTTTTAACATTCTCTTTGGCTTCAGCTGCTTTTTCAACACCAGGTTTTCCTTTTGGCATGACTCTTGGTTTGCTATTCAAAATGAGTTTGTTTTTTTCTTAAAACAACATAATTCCTCTGGGTTCAAGCTACCTCTGAAAAATTAAGCTGTATTCCTTCTGTTTAAGTTATGATTAAGTTTAAATGCAAATGAGCAATGTATTTGCATTTCTAAATCGTTGCTGATATTTCTGATTCTAAGGGATTAATTTGGAAGGAAAGAAAAGCATAGCTTAATTTTTATCACATTCAAGTGACCCAAATAGCTTTCAGAAATAAAAAACGAATTTTTATCAAGAGTTGTAATATTTATTGTTGACTCTATGAGTTACTATGTCCTGTATTCTGGAATCCTTCATATCAGTAAGTGCTCATTTACGAGTGTTTTTTTTTTTTAACTATGTCCTTTGATTTCTTTAGTACCTACAGTATTTTAGTAGTTGAGGAACAGTTCAGTTTAACTTAGTTCTTCCTTTTTTTTTTTTTTTTAGATTTAAAAGGACATTCTATTGGATAGATATGTGAACAATAGCTTGTCAAATCATAAATCTTGTAATAGCAAACAGCTTTATGTAATAGTGATTACTGAGCAGATTCTCATTTCTCTAAAGATTATATTTGAAGAAAAGGAGTTTATTGGCTTTTTGGCCAGTTTGCATTTAGGCAGAGCCAAGGATAAAAATTGTTGCAAACAAACTTAATGCGGCAATCAAAGGCTACATTCTAGGTCAACTTCAGTTATATATTCCCACTGTTTTACTCTAGCTCATTTGTTTCTTAATTCAAATTATGTTTAACTCACTTTATGGATTGAAACTCCCTGATAGAGGTACCCAAATCTTGTAGAATTATTACTGCTCTAGAAAGGAGACATTCCATCTGGTGGGGCTGATTTTCAAGGACTGTAGTAGGTATGTAGTAGGCTGATTTTCAAGGACTGTAGTAGGTAGTAGAAGTCCAAGGAAGTTGGCAACAAGCCCTATACCATACCATCTTCCAAAGAATGATCTGGAAGAGATGACCTCAAGGGCATAGCTCTAACAAGTTATATAATTCTCTGTTTCAGAGGAGACATTCAAAGTAGTTCATTTTTTAAAAGTTGAAATTGGATGAGAGGTCAAGTTTGGGACATTTCTTAGTTCTCTGAAATATACTCATTCACTGTCATAGCTAGGCCCTGACCAGGGTGGGTACAGGCCCATCCTTTTTTTTCAGAGGTAATTTGTCAAGAGATAGTATGCTGATGACAGTGTCAGAATATTAGAATTAGGAGGGATCTCCTATCGTAGTTTTCCGTTACTGAATAGGAAGTGGGGTTGATGGATGAGCTACAGAGAGCTTCAGGTGGGCGGTGTGGTGTTCTGAATCCCCAGGATCACAGAGAAAGCTTTTTTTTTTCCTGCTTGTGCTTGTTTTTTTTACAGGCTTTGGTGGGGAGGAGGTAGGTTCTTCATCCAAGTGTCACAGCCTGGGAAAGACTGAAACCATTGTAAACCCAGTGCTTCATTTTAGAGATGATGAAATTAAAGCCTGGGGAGATTAAAGAACTGTACTTCATTTTTCTCTATTCTTTGTGTATCATTTTTAATAGATGTCCTGATTTTATAGATACTGATCTAAAATACAGCATCCTAAATTTAATTTTTTCAGAATGTGAAATGGCGAAAAAGTTATTCTAGTTAATTTCTTAAAATGATGAGTAAAGGCCATGTCCAGGCCAATGTTGTTTTAATAATATTATTCAGAACATCTGAGGTCTTGAGGCGGTAATGGTGTTGACAATTCATATATCATATTTATTTCAGTTGTATTTTCAAGGACATATGTTGACCATTCCTAACTAGTGGAGCATGAGTTGGAGAAACTTTTTATACCTTAATTAATTTAGCACATGTCTACATGAAAAGAGAAACTTTAACAGGTTTTTTTTTTTTCCCTTCTCAACTAGTTAAATATCTTGAAATCACTCAGAGTATTTACTTAGTGGTTCTTTTTATCATTAAAAAAGTCGGGGTAAATGAGGTCTAAAATTATGTGCTTTTATGAAACCATTTTGAACTGCTTTGAATTATGTTGTAACTTTCAGTTTTACTTTGAATTTTAACTTTTATTTTATCCTTCAAATTCTAGTCCATTTCACCTCTCTTTGTTTCCTCTTCCTTTGGTAGGATGGTCCTTCTAGATTTGAAATATGTCCATCTTTGGTCTTAAAACATTTTAGAGAGAAATATATTCTGTGTTCATAGACTACTTAAGATGATAATATTTTTGCTCCATAGTGCTAATATTCTGATTTTTATTATAGCAGGTTAAAATGTTCTGAAATTGAGATTGATAGCATAGGAAATTTTAGGGCATTTGCTGACAGTTGAGACAATGTTTCATTGTCATTCTCTGCATCCAGTAGTGGATAAATGATAAAAATTCCTTTCGCCATTCAATCAAAAGACGAAAGAACTTTTGATCATTAATCATTATTAAATGATATACTTTAAAATGTTTTGTGATAAATTATTTTGATTGGTTTTAGAGAAGCAATGCAACTGGTTAGGGATGGACATCAGAACAAGCACATATATTTTAAATGCCAATTATGGGCTTATTTTAATGCTATACTTTTTGCTGACGCCTTGGCTTCTCTAAATGCTAAAAATTCTTTGCAATTGCTAACTTTAAAAACTGGCATTCTGTGGCTACTTGTCATTTTAGCTTTTATAGGAATAACAAAAACAAGGTAATATACTGTAAATCTAATTTTCCCAGAAAGCTAGTATTGTTGATATGAGGAAGAATACAGTACTTATTATCTAAATTCATAGAGATACTATTAATTTTTTATTAACCTGTTTTAATACCAATCTTAGAAAATCACTGTAACTTTTATTTTCCATTTAACTCTGGTTCATGTTG
This sequence comes from Cuniculus paca, assembly GCA_004365215.1. Lineage (NCBI taxonomy): Eukaryota > Metazoa > Chordata > Mammalia > Rodentia > Cuniculidae > Cuniculus > Cuniculus paca. Next base: position 15,558 of record RJWT010005955.1, on the reverse strand, counting down.
CACTTATTCCTCAGTCAGTGAATGACATCAGATGTGTCTAAACCCTTTATGAAACCATTTATCATGATTATAAGCACAGGCCTAATAACTCAAGAATGCTAAAGGCTCAAGCAGTTACCTTAGTTGGCCTTCACTCATAGTAATCACAGCAAATGTCTGAGTCAAGATTGGCATTCTGTTTCTTTGTATTGCCTAGGTTTAAAGACTAACTTTTAAAACCTTACTGTTATCAATGTGGTTGAAAGTTCAAATGACTTTTCAACCAGCCTTTAAATAAGCTGTGCTACTTAGCTATTTGTCTAAGTCATTCCTGTTGATTTCGGATGTGGAGATTGGTTTTCTGCTTTGAAGTGTAATGTAACATTAATTGGATTTCCCAGTGTACTTACTTACCTAAGACAGCTAGGGTTGGGATTCTGAATGTCAGTGTTCTATAAACGATGTTCTCAGTGACCTCTGCATACTGAATCGCTGCCTTTTCATAACCAGTGTCCCTACTGTCTTCTGAAAAACTTGGGATGTTTTACAAAAGTTTGGCTCCATGACCCCTGTTTGGGGCATCACTTAACTATTTTGTACTTCATAGTAAATCTTCATGAGTCTAAAGAAATGGTAAGTTGGAAGAGCCCTTTCCAAATAGTTATTCCAGCTTCTGAATCACCTCTCTTCCTACTCCCAAGTGGCTGCCTTGTGTCCTTGAACACAAAATCTAAATAATTCTTTTTAACTTCAAAATATCTAAGAAGTTGCTTTGACCAAATGACACTGGATAGTGAATAAAAAATTAGCATAAAATCTGTGTACTTATTGTATGCTGAAGGTCAAAATTCCATCTGATGTTTTATATAAAGTAATTCTTAAAAAATTTTAGCTAGAAACATCTTCACTTAAAATAAGGAAAACAAAAATGAAAACTTAAAATGTTCTCAATGCGGTAGTCTTAACAGTGGTCCAGGTGGTTTGCAGTTAGATTGAAGACTTCTTGTCTGTGTAACCAAGCAAAGTTCCTGTGGTGTGGGAGTGGTAGGTCCAAGCTTCCTGAACACGGCACAGGAAGTGAAGGCCCAATTATATGTTCCCATCACCTGGCCAGTGCCTGCCTCCTTTGCCAGTCGTGGGCTAGAATTGCTTCTTGTGAATTCACTGCACCATTTAGTTTTCATGCCTCTACCTTTGTTGTCTTCAACATAAAGAACAGTCTGGGTTTTCTAGTTGAACTTTAGAAATGTGCAGGGCAAGGTGGGAATTAGACCTAACTCTAATAATAATCTACACTTTAATTACATTCAATAAGTCATTTACATTATTGACGTTCTACAATTTGAGGGAAATTACCAACTTCGTTTGAGTGGTTAATGTAGTCTTGTGCATGCGTGCGCGCGCGTGCGTGTGTGTGTGTGTGTGTGTAATTCAGTATTTCCGTGCTATTTTATGGTTTGTGGGCAATGTGGTAACTTTGGCCATAATATAAAAAAAAAAAAATCTTCATTCTGAATCTGCTTCTTTGCCATAGATACCAGTCATTTTAGGGAAACTTTACTTGGTTATTTTTTGCCAGTTTGCTGTGCTATGATTAGAACAAGAAGATCTGGGAAAGTTTAACTTGGCATGTCAGGAAAGCAGCTGAGGAGAAAAATATTTGATTTAAAAAAATCAAATATCAGAATGCTAAGCATAAAGTGCAGTAGAAACAGGAAAATAAAATGGCACCTGTGTTTTGTCTCTTTCATAGTTTGTGTTTTGGGCTTTATTCTGGAAGTACCTTAAGTCTGTACTTAATGCCAGTAGAGAAAGACGATAATGGCTTGGTAATTTAAGTTACTTTTTTCCCCCTTAAATTAAACTATTCTGTCTTGTCAGTGGCATCTCTAATGCGTTTTCTACCCAAGTCTCTGAAGAAAACGGCCTTATTAATTTTAATATTTCATTGCAGGCCAACAGTCTCAGAAAAATAGATTGGTGCTTGATTAAACTGAATCCTGAGATGTTTCTAAATGAAAGCCTTGTCAAATATTCTGTTTTTCTTCTGTGTTTCAATATTTGAATTGTCATCTAGTAGAATGACTTAGTATGCTTGATTTACCAGTGTGGCTAAAATGAATTTTTTTTTCCCCCATTACTGTATTTGGAGGGTAGTCATACTTGTAGAATTCTTGAAGCAAAATGTTACAGTAAGACTGTTTTGTGATTAGGACACCATTTGGTATGAACTAGGGCTGTTTAAATTTTTAAAAATAAAATTAAACCTTGAAGTTTCATTTTTTTTTTCTATTTAGAATTACTTGGTTTAGTGGAAATACCATTATCAGTGTAATAGGTGTATTCTTGGGATTTTAAAAAGTATGCTTAAAAATAAATAATGTGCTGTTCTCCACATGTCCACCTCTTCCCACGGTTGGGAGCACAGGGCATTTCAGTTTTTGTGATGCAGTGTTTCTGGGAAGCCGTGTCCCAAATGCTGAATTAATTGGCCTGGATACCTTACTACTTACAGACAATACTTACATGTGCTGACTACATCTGCACACTTCAGCGTTGTTGCTAGTACATGTTCCGGGTTGTCTGGCAGGTAAACGGATCAAGTGTCAGTGAGAGGGGAGGACAGTTGCAGTGTTGGGCCAGGGTGTAGGGGCATCTCTGAGATGAGGTAGATGAAAATGACTCTTTCTACTTCATGCAGGTAGAGCAGACATGGGCTAATCTCTCACCCTGTTAGTGGTCCAAGGCTGTCTGTGATGCATTTGATCTAATCATGTGTCAAACCCTACCTATCTCCCCTGTAGTCTCTTTTTCTTTTCATTCCAGCATCTTTCTTGGTTTGGTTTTGTTTGTTTTGTTTTGAGTCTTTAGCTATTTTAAATGAGTCTATTGGAGTATTGTTAGTATGGATCATTTCTACTGGGAATCCTTCCCCAATCCCATGAGCAAGTTTGGATCTTCTCCTGTGGGCTTTCTGCCTTTGTCTTTTCACCTACTCATCTCTTTCTCCTTTGTCTGTTAGCACCTTGACTGTGCCTTTTTCTTTCACAATGAATCCATGGTGCCTGGTATTTTGCCCAGTGCATGGTAGGACTAAATTAATTCTTGTTGAGTTCCCTTCACAAGTCATCCTTTAGCATCTCAGCTTGTCCTTAATGTTTTCTGATGATTCCTCAGTCTGTCTGTTTGTAATGCTATCTAACGCACTATGCCGGGGCTGCAGAGGTAGCTCAGTGGTACAGTGCTTGCCCATCATACACAAGGCCCTGGGTTCCATCTTCAGCATTGCAAAAATACAAATTTTGAAAAAATACTGTGCTATTTGGAGCATGGGATTTTAGACTCTCTCAGTGGTTGTTTTTCTCTCGCTTTCAGGGCCTATACACATTCACATTTTTTTTTCTTAAATGGCAGTCTAATACCTTTTCAGGTAGACCAGCTCACTAGGCATTAGCTTACTATGGGTTTTTAGGCAGTTAGTTCCACAAAGATGTTTAATAACAAACTCTTATATCAGTTTATCCAGTATCTTTATTCTCAGGTTGTTTCTGCTGGTTGGCTGCAGATTGGCTGATGGAAGCTGTACTTGGTTCTTAGTCCTGCTTCCTGCTGTGATCTTTTGGCTTGTCTTCTTACTACAGGTGGAGCTCAAGTCTCCTTCACATGTGGTCCTTCTGGGTTTCCAGACCAAAGGGCAGAGATGACTAGAAAAATTTCTCATGCTGATGGAAGCCTAATTGGCTTTATAGGAGAAAGGGCAAGCCTTAATTTGTAGTATTTGCCCTTTTCTGTGGTATAAATACTCCCTTCAGGATTGATTTGAAGCTACCAATATGGTTGGTAACTATTGGAAGAACTATGCAGTACCACATATTGTGTAGTATTTTTTATCATCCAGATGAATGGACAACCTCAAAGACAATAATACAATGTAGTAAAAGAAGTAACAAGTTAACATTTTTGATTACCTTTGCTTATACTGTTGTTTGCATAATTTAAGTTTTGCTATTAGGTGTGTTTAGCAGCTGGTCCTGTAAGTTTTGAGAATTTAACAGTAAGCTTTTATGAAGTGATATAAGCTGGCTCCTGTACCTCATCAAGTTAACCCAAATATATACTGTGCAATAAAGCCCGGACTCAGAACCTCAGAGCCTGTACATCGTTACTTCTGTTGGTCTCATATGGGTCAAAGCAAGTCTTCAGGGATGGGAACGCAAGCCTAGTCTGCCTGTAGGAGAATGTCCTTTGGTGGACATTAATTTTGATTCCAAGGGGCTAACTTTGAAGGGGTTTGTTAAACAGCAACAAATAATTAATGTAATAAAGCAAATGTGTTTTGTAAAATATATAAGGTTTTAAAAACGATTTGCAGCAATAGTAGATAGGGTTTATAAAAACAGTTCTTTTAAGTCCTTTCTTGTCTTGAATAAAAGTAATCTGTTTTTTACTGATTCTCATCTAGTGCATCTAAAACTAACTTGTCAATGGTAATAATCACTAGAACTAGAATTGAATCAATCATCAAAAAGAATTTTGACAAATTATATGAAGGAATCAGTGGTACATAGAACACAGAGACACAATGGAGGGAAGGGCTGAGAATTGATATCAGACAAAAATCTCTAGAGGGAAAAAATTAATCATTAGCACAAAAAGAAAATTGCAAAGCAATCCACTAGAAAATAACAGTCTTTCCTTTGTAAGCATGTACAATTGCCAGTCAACATATAGAACAAAAATTCTGACTTCCTATTTTACCCCTAAATCTTTACTGAATAACATCTATCACACTATATGACATATACTTTTAAATTTTTTTCTCAAATATCCTAACATAACATATTCACAGGTACCCTTATGAGAATAGGATGTAAGCATTTGTGAGATGGGAATAGGTTCAGTTAACATAACACAGACATTGGTCCAAAATGTGACTTAGCAAGTGCATACTGGTGTGACGGGCTCAGTCTCTGGCCCAGTTCTTCACCTTCCATGCAGCCAAGTCTGCAGCCTCATCTGAAGGATCCTCTGCGGGGGAACCCACTTTCTTGCTCATTCATTCACCTATAGAAAGCACTTCCTGCCGCTATTATACTAGGCGACTCAGGTGTCCCTGGCTGCCAGCTTGAGCCCTTGCTCATTTCCATGTCACACAGTGTTGTCTTAGGGTAAGCCAAAGGAAAGTCACAATTTCTTTATAACCGAATCTGGGAAGTGGTAGAAGCAAGAGGCTTCTCCTGGCCTATACTTAAAGGGAGGAAGTTACATAAGGGTGTGATAAAACAACAAGGCTGTGATTGGGGCTGTTTTCATGGTTGCCTCCCACAATTCCATTGCTGTGTGCTGGTGCCCTATAAAGTTATTCTTTCACAGATTAGAGAATGAAGGAGTAGAGAGGTTAAATGATTTATTTCAAGGCCAGGGTGCTGGCATACAATATAACCAGTTCTCCAACTTGGAGCCTTCTTCATCCCAGAAAACAATTTGAAACATTGAGGTCAAAACAAATGCCAGAATGAAAGCTGCGTGAAGGAGGCGTGCATTGTAATTGCCTCACTCCGCATGGTGCTAGGGATACGTGAGGACTGTCAGTCCTTTGTATCTGCAGGTTCATATTAGCAGATTCTAGTAATTGGGAATGGAAAATATTAAAAAGGAAAATTATGCTGAGCATATGCAGACTTTTTTCCTTGTCATTATTTCCTGAGCAATACAGTGTGACATCTGTTTATGTAGCATTTATACTTTATTAGGTATTATAAGTAACCTAGAGATGATTCAAAGTATACAGGAGAAGGCATGTAGATTTTATGCAAATATTTTATGTAAAGGACTTGAACTTCTGTGCATTTGGTATCTGAGAGAATTCCTAGCACTAGCCCTCTGCAGATCCATCCCACAGGGATGACGGCATTCCTTATACTTACGCTGAATGTATGAGGAATGTACATTTGTGGAATGTATATGATAGCATATACTTATACTGAATGAATGATTAAATGGTTAAATAAATGATAAATGGTAGTATGATTTTCTTGGTTGTTCCTATATTTTTTTGTTTTCTTTGCGTTTATTTCCTTGACAGCAAAGATGCACTACAATATAACAAACAATTTAAATACTAGTCAAGCTTGAAAAAAATCTATCAGCTTGGCTAATATTATTCCAACCTGTTTAAAAATGGTTATTCCACATTGCCTGAATCACAAGTTTAAGGTAATTTTGTTATGTTGTTCTTATCTCCCAGGGCATAGTGGTACACACTGATCTAAGGCAAAGTGCATATTTTTAATCTTTTTTTTCTGCCTCTCTCTCTGTGCTTCTCTCTCCTCCCCTCTCCCTCTCCCTCTGCTCTCCCTCCATGAAAATCCCTCCTCCTCCCTCTTTCACTCCTCCCTCTCCTTCCCGCTTTTCTTTTCCTTCTCCCTCTCCTCTCATTTTTAAACCAAGAAGTGGAAGTTGTGGGAACCTGCAGGCTTCAGTTTTTGTTACTTCTCTGTTCTCACTGTGGTTCCCTTAGTGACCACCACATCTCCTGTACCAGGTGATCCTGTAAGTGTAGACCAGTTTTCCTCCAGTGCCAATATGATACTCTCCACTGAACCTATACGTGATTTCTTTTGACCATGGTGTCAAGTGTAAATTCTTCAGCCTTGTTCTCAAGGCTCTTCCTAATCTGGGCCTGCATAATCTGTTTCCAGACTGTCTGGCCAGCTCTGTAGAGCTGCCTGATCCTTGCACGCATCATTTCTGCATAGGCCAGGGTTTGTCGCATCTCCAGCCGTGGCATAGGCTCTGCCAGCTTCCTCATTGGGAAAGGCCCTGTGGGCTCTTCGCCAGCCCCAATTTAATTCATCCAGCAAAGCTCAACCTAAATCCCCTTTCCTCCATGTATCCTTAGATGACTATGGTCGTCTCTTCATGTCTTTTTGCTGGATTCTTGTAATGTATATTGTACCTTTTGACACTTGTACCCTTTTCTGTGGTCAGTGTCTCTGTTTCCCCAGTAAAATTGTGAATTCCTTAAGGGGAAACCATGTCTATTGTTTTTATTTCCCCCAGAGCCAGGTACAGTGTGAAACCGTAGGAGCAGCCCAGATTTCATTGGTTTATTCAACAGATGAACATTGAACATCTGCTTTGTGTTTTTATGAGACACTGAGCTTCTGCTGTTGAATGAATGCAAGCCCTTCCTTTCATAAGTTTTACAAACTGATTCAAAAGGCAAACATGGTACATGCCTGTAATTCCAGCTATTTTGGAGGCTGAAACAGGAAGATCTCAAGTTTGAGGCTACCTCACCTGGGCAAGTTAGCAAAACTCTGTCTCAAAAAAGAATGGAAAAGGAGAAAGGAAAAGAAAAAGAAATGGAGATGTAGCTCAGTATTCCTTGGGTTCAATTTTCAGTGACCCCTCTCTCCACACACATACAAAGGCAAACAGGTTGAATAAACATACACTATAGTAAATGTTGTAAAGGAAAGTGGTAGGATGAAAAAAAAAAGGCTTTACATGGGATGATCAAGGGAACTCCTCTGAAAGGTAATGTTTAATAAAATCCTGATGCCAGACCTTTGCTTCTGAAAGTAGAAATAGTAGAGTGTGATTCTCCACTAGGCATCTAGAAGGAAGTAGTATCCATCAAACATCTCACACGCTGATCTTTGCTTCCAAGGCCCCAGAGGTGGCTAGGATCTAAAAGGACTGGGGTGGCTGTGGAGCAGCAGCTTTGGAAAAGTTCGAGGCCCCCAGATTGTGATGGGGTGGTCAGAGACCAGAGTGGGAGGGACCTGGAGACAGGGACAGAGCCACAGAAGTTGCCACCTGAGGACTGTGGATTCAGAGGAGAGGAGGGGAGATGTAGGGTAAAGGATCTGGTACACACAGCAGATAGGAGAAAATGGAAATCGTGTTACTGAAATGTTTTTGAATACAAATTAAGGAGCAAAGGTAGAAATAAAGTTAAGAAACTTTTTAACCACCGCACTGATAAAACCGTTTTAGTATGGCAAGTATATATATGTATATTTTACCTTATTGCTAGGTGACTTTGTTTAGAATTATGTTCAGATTACTTTTAAGCAATAAACAAATTTCAGTTCGAAGATGAGAAAATTATACAAAATTAAATATGGAAAATTTGGGTTCCTGGGATATGCTTTCTATGATTATGTGTTTGGTTAGTGGCCAAAAAAGTGAATGTACAGCCAGGGGCTTGTAATCCCAGCACTTAGGGATGCTGAGGCAGGAGGATCCCAAATTCTAGCCTAAGCTGGGCAATTTAGTAACTTAGTGAGATCTTGTCTCAAAATAAAAGATAGACAAAGAAATAGGGTTGTAGCTAAGTGAAAAGATCCTGGGTGTAATCCTCAATCTCTTCCTCCCAAAATATCATGATTTTTAAAATATATTTTTTATTTTTAGTTACTATATGGTAAATTTATGTAGTTATAAGGTACAATATGATATTTCAATATTTCTCCACAACGTGTAACGATCAGATCAGGGTAATTGGTATATCCCTCACCTTATACAATTATCTTTCCTTTGTGTTAGCTACATTTAAAATCCTCTCTATTTATTGGCTATAAAGGAATTTCTGAATAGATTCAGTTATGTCAACTTACATGGAAATTATGAGTTTTGATGAAAACCTATAAAACAATTTCTATTTGTTTTGATATTAATAAGAATAGCTAGTATTTACTGAGTGTCTTACTAAATGTCAGACATCGAGCTAATGCTTTCTGTTCATTACCTGATGAAACCTTCAACCTGAGCAGCTGTTACAAGGTAGCAACTGATTTTAGTCTATTTAATCCATGCAGGCCTGTTACATCATGATTGGAGTCTTAGAATGCTGGTGCTAAATGAGTCGTAATTGTTTTAGGGTTAAGGTTTTGATACTTTTTTGTTAGAATGTTGCCACCTGTTTAAAAAAACTAAAGTTTAGATTCATGGCATTTTTACAGAATAGGCGTAAGTGTTTTGTAACTGCGGGAGCCGAAGAACAGAGAATTGAAGTGGATTTGCCCAAGTTAGGTAGGTGAAGGTGGAGGTGGACCCAGAACCCAGGTAATTCAGTTACCAGTCAGCAAGCAGAGAAGGGTAGGGCCAACTTGGAAAAGTGGGAATTACTGCTAGAAAGAGCAATCATGTCGATTCTAAGAGATTTCAGTTCTGGGAGTGAGTGAATTTGTGGAAGTCCGGTGATCTTGATGCCAGTCATCCTTTTGTTTGAAATTTCTTCTGCTGAAACCCAGTCCCTGGGTAGGGCCAGCCTGCCCTGCAGCAAATACTGTACTCAAACTTAACAGGCTCTGAGGAGAGGATACAAAGACCGCAGTCTTCCACAAGGAGGGCTCAGCACACTTTGTCTCTCAAGGAGTCTACAGTCTCATTTGGGAAACAAGATGCATCACTCGGTAATTATTCTACACTTACTCATGCGTTGTAATGCAGTGTGAAGTGCATGTGTGCTAACATTCAGACTGTGCAAATTGGCTCATTAATAAACAGGCCAACTCAGCTCAAGTGTGGTAGGCAGTGTCTCTTCTGAGTGCAAAAAGTGGCCTGGTGCAGAACTTAAGTTGCCAAATGAAAGAAGAAAAAAAAAATCCACACATCATTAGCAATCAGCCTTCCCTTGATTTTTCTTTTATTTTTTTTCTTTTAACTTAGGAAATGTGTATTGAAAATTTAAGTCCTTAGAAATTTAATGACTTTGAAAACTCACCACTGGTGTGTAAAAGTCAAGAATGAGATTTTTGAAGATGAACTGTGAACCAGGTAATGAACAGAGTGGAGCATGTGACTTTGCAGAGGAGGAGAGAAAGAGTTGCCTGTGGGCCAAAGACACTCAGGCGGAGATTCTCCAGCAGGGTTGTGGAAGGGCAGAGAAAGATCTTTGTTTTATACTTGTCTTAATAATAGGTAGACCTCTGCATAAGAAATATTGCTCAGGGTTGGATTTTTTTTTTAAATGACAAATAATATGAGTGTTTTCCTCAGAAGTTGCCTGTTTGCTGATGAGATTGGGAATGTAAATCCTGTCTGGTTAAATTCCACATTTAACCCTTTTTCATTTATTCAGTAGTTAAATAGCTTCCCTAGGTATGTTGACACTGCTTCACAGTCGAAAATAAGCTTGTGTGTATTGTCCATCAGTCACGGGGTTATCTGGTCTTTTGTAATTGGGGAAGAGGAAGCATTGAGAATATTGATCAGAAGACAATGTGGGTGGGACTTTAGATTCGATTAAAGAAACTCCGATAACCTCACTTGATTAGGTTCACTGGGTTTTCCATGCATTTGAGAGACAATTCTAAGGTGGCTTGTTTTATTGGCTCGTACAATGCTTTTTGCATGGCAAGCTCACCTTCTTTCTGATGTGACTTGACTTTCGAAAAAAAGTATCTCCTGATTTTAAACCACTCTAAAGTGTTAGGCCTACATATATTTTATAAATTACTAAATGAAATATTTTCCTTCTCTAGTGCTCTGGAAAGGAAAATGCCTTTGTTTATACCTGTGAGACGTAATTCTTGGGTATATAATGCATGTAAGTTCAAATATTGGGTATATTGGTTTCATTTTTCCCAAACAAAATTGTATTTTGAGAACCCATATGTCTTACTTTGCCCAGTAGTGTCAAATTTCTCTCTCTTTCATCCATTTATTTATTTTTGCTGTTGTAGAGCAAATATCATTCACTGTATTCTTGAGAAGATTCAATGGAGGTAAGAAAAAATGTTTATTTTAAAAATGTTTATTCCAGAGGTTTTATAAATTATTTCTATTTCATGAGCTGATTGCTGATCAGCTGAGTAAAGGATCTGTCCTCGCCTTCTATTAAGGATAGAATCTATGTGCCATTCATTGTTGTTTGGCTGTTTGGCTGTCCAGCCTAAATCAATAGCCCATCTAGTTACTGGGTTACAAGCACAGATAAAAATTATCATTGTTTTAACAGAACACACTGTCTTAGCACCAAGGAAATTATCTTCCGAGTCTTTAACGTTCAGCAGTGTGCAAACTGACCCCAACTGGACAATGCCCAGAGACCTGTTAGCATTCTAATTGTATCCTCATAGAATAAACATAATGCTACCCTAATATTGCTTGGAGAAGAAATTGCATATTCTGTATTAGTGTACTGATATTCCATTTCTTTCTAATTCGGTAGCAATATTTTTCCTCAGCATTTTACAACTGAAAGTGAAATCAGTGAAATTCCGTGTATCCATTTCCAGTTAATCAACTTTGCTTTTGTAAATGTATGGTCCTGAACGAACGATATATGTGTGAGTACCATCAGTAAGGCAAGTTTAATTTCCATTTGGCTTGAGTTCTAATTTCTCTATACTGTTCCCCCCACAGCCCCCTCCTTTACTGCCTGTCATTTTCCTTAACTGCGAAGATGACTGGAAAGTGTGCTTCGGTTTCTGATGGTTGTATGGGTTCTTTAGTTCTAATTCGATGTGATGAAACATAGAAATGGTTTAAAAAAATGGAATCTACTTGCATAGGACTGGAGATGATAATGCAGAAAAGGTGCTTTTCTAGGAGAGAATATGTCTGTGTTAAACTCTACAAAGAATGTCTGCCAACTCAGTGTCTATATTTATTCATGTATTTGGTGGATACTAGTGAGCTTTGGATGGTCAGTTTATATTTACTTATTTTTCAGTACTTTGTAGCTTGGTGATGCCACCTGGGTATGAGCAGATGACCTCTGAAGTGAAAAACTAGCTGGAATATGCATGCTGCAGAAGGAGTTGAGGACTAGGAATAGATGAATACAGATTGAATTTCCCACAGCTTAAAATTTTCACCATGAAACTATATAGCTGACATGTTACATGTGTTTTTAGGCCCAATAGTGAACATACTCTCATCAGCTAAACCTTTTAGATTTGCCCATCTAGACTAAAAAGGAATGTAGTTTCATCATGAAGAAACAGAAGGTCACAAAGACCAGCCTATTTCCAACCAAGTATTTTGTAAGCTGAACTGCTAATTGTAGAACTGTTATGGGTTTTTTTTTCCTTCTTCTTTCCTTTTAAATCAATATCAAATTAAAGCTAAGCAAGTGGAATTGTCAAGGCAACAACTGGCATATAGTCTTTCAGGGAAAACATTGTGCTGAGAAAAGAATAAGTAACCAGTATTGTTGAACCGAACTCATAGAAAAATCAGTATTTTGTAAGATAAGCATTCTGAGTTTGCAGGGTGTGGTGGGAAAGCCCTGGTCTTTGAGTCCAAAGACCAGGCTTTTCAGTGATTCATTCATTCAGTGACATTTACATGACCCCCAGGTGCCAGATGCTGTAACATAGCAGAAATTCAGCCCTTACCAAAGACTGCACGGTAGGTGGAAAAACAGTTGCTGTTTTATAGCTGGGCGCTATCTGGGACTTGAATGGGGACTGGAACTGGGCCTGGGCCTGGGACTTACACTTGTGCCATCAAATTTCTAATACCACATTTCCAAACAGTATCCACCTCATCAGGATGTTGTCCCTAAGATAGTATATATCTAAACAAATACTAAAATGTTTTTTTTATGTAAGGTGACCTTGATGTCCAAGATTACCTGATTTCTAGGCTAAATGTGACCTAAATAACTCTTATTTTCCTTTAAAGATTCTGTTTAAACAAGCCATAATTTAAATTCTGGTACATTTTTTCCTATGATATTGTCAATAGGGCGTGCTGTCATATGTTCATTAAATAATTTGATCATTTGGCAAACATGGATTGATATTTTTCCCTTCATAGACTCTAGAGATGCAAAGATGAAGAAAGCACAGTCTTCATCAGGAGTGTTTATCCAAAAAAAAGAGAAAGCACTGTATAAGCAGATAATTATGATCCTGCACAGCACATACTCTAGTAAGGTGTAAGGTACAGAGTAGGAAATCTTTGCAGAGAAGGTAGAAATTGTTCTGGGTCTTCTAGGATCAGTAGAAGTTTTCTGATAGGCAAGTAGTGGAGGGACTTTCTTAGCATGTGAATCACCTCGGTGCATTAGTCGTGGTTGGAAATCACTGAGAGATAAGATGCCTGTAATCAGTGGCATCTCTAGTCTCTAAAAGCAGGGGATATATGATTGCAAGTGAGGCCACTCAGCATCTTCAGCCTGATCATGACTAAGATTTAAAGAACATCTGTAAATATTTAGAAAAAGTTCATGATGTTGTCTGCAGTGCCTTGAATTTGTGATAAATACAATGGGCTGGTGTGAATTTCCTGACCATACTCTTAAGAAACTTTGTCTTCTTTCATGCAATTTGATGATATTTCAAGTTTTGGGAGGGTTATTAATTTTTGAGCCTAAATGTTATTTTGGATCATGGCAAACACTTTAGAAATATTATCTTTATGCAAATGATTATCTTGCTAATTGCCAAAATAAAAGTAATACAATTAAATTCTATAATTCAGACTTTTCATTAATGGTGATTGGATTTCCCAACACCTGTATGAATTTTTTAGTTAATTTTATTTAATTAAATAATGTGTCTTTTTAAAAGCTTAATTTCTCTTAGCATCAGACAACTACAATTAGGCTTTCAGTGCTATTGCTCTGCTAAAATGTAAAAAAGCCTACATTTATATGCAATGTATTTTATTTTTATAAATATGCTTAATTGATAAGTTTCAGGAGAACACTACCAAAACCTATTATTTTCTCTGATCTTTTAGTCATTACTAAAACCTGTGTCAGGGAGGATCTGATTAGGTAGCAACCTGAACATTGTGACTCTAGGCTCATAGAGGTTCTAGTTTTTCCCACTGAAGGAAAAGGAATCAGGCAATCCCCAGCTGATGTGTGCTGTAGTGTTCGTTTTGGGAGTCCTAACCTTTAGCCATGTTTGGCATGTTTGTGTCCCCTCATGATTTTCAGATGGCTGATGTACTTCTCATATTGCATCTGCATTCTAGGTAGAAGGAAAGGTGAAGGGAAAAGACATGCTTATGCTAATTGCTTGAACTGAAACCCACTTCTGTGCCTATTTCAATGGCCAGGGCTATTTTTGTGGCTACTCAGAGAGTATGGCGGAGTCCAGGGACTGTGGGGTTTTTATTCTTTGTCTGGATACATTGCTATTCTGCAATACATCTGGATTCAGCTAGTGAGGTAAGAAGACAATGGTATTTGGTGATCAGCTATGGTGTCTGCTGTAATACCCAATCTAAGGATTTTCAGAACACCTGTGCTGAAACTGGATCTTTCATGCACTTGCTATGTCATTGTTAGAGATGAAATTAATATTCCATTCAGCAGGAAGATTACCAAAAACAGAAAATTGTAATAAAGTCAAAGTAGATGCCTTCAACAAGTTGGAAATTAGAGTAGGAGGCTCAAAATTTTTTTCTCAATATTTTGAAAGAAATAGGATGATTATGGTAGCCATTGTTGATTTCGTGTTATCTTGTTTTGAAGTCCTGTAATGCTTTCATTCTTTTGTTTTGCTTGGTTTCATTCTGTGTTGTTTTGTTTGATTTCATTGTGTGTGATGGTATGAATAGCAATTTTGAAGAAAACAAGAGACATTATGGTGGCCATTATTAATTTCCTATTGTCTTGTTTTGAAGTCCTGTATTGTTTGCATTGTTCTGTTCTGATTTGCTTTATTGTTTTGTTTTGTTTTAGTCTCTTTAAAAGAAAGAAAAACAAGTAGCAGGATGTAATAATCTGCTATAAGCCTGATGGTTCATTTCATTTTGCTTTGTTTTTGCCTTAAATACACCTTTTAGATATGTATCAAACCAAAAAGGAGCAACACATTATAGGGAATGTTTTTCAGTGATGATGATAGTTGAAACAAGTAGATGTTCTACATTGTGCCCAGTATTTAGTATGCTAGTTAACACTTCTCATTTGTTTGCAAGCCCCAGACATGGATCACACACTGTTTTAAGTTCTGGGTATAAGGCAGGGAAGAAAACAGAAAATTGGGCCCTCATGGAATGTGCAATCTAGAGTGTTGGCTAAATTCTTCACAATCTGATAATTGGGATTATTGATATAAAAACACACTTTGCATTGTTTTTATTGCCCTTCCATTTGCTTTTCTACTTTCGAGAGTTTTGTTGACTGCATATGAGACATAACAGTTAATTAATTAAGCTCTGTCTTCAGATTCAGAGGCAAACCATAGGCCATGAAATGTTGTGAGTGGAAAGACTTCTTGGTCTTCAGAGTCTGTCAAATCATTTAATTTTAAGCTCTTCATTTCACATTTCCATCATGTAAAGTACCTTAATTACAGAATTCTTTTCTTTTCCTAATTAAATATTGTAATACAGTCAGGATTTTAGTTTTTAAGATACTTCTTAATATGTTCAAGGACACTTAATATTTTGAACTTTGGGCATGTGAGCAGTTTATTTTTCAGTTAAAGGGACAGTATTTTAAAACAGCTATAGTCTAGTAATTAGAATGCTGAGTATGCTGGTTGCCTTTTATTGCTTCCATCTGTTTAAAAATAATGAAAAGAATTTTGAAACAAATCTTCTAGGAGACTAGATTGTGCTACAGAAAGTGCCTTTTTTTTTTTTAAGTGAATTATT
>RJWT010005954.1:0-30013 GCA_004365215.1 Cuniculus paca | reverse complement strand
GGAAAAAGTAAATTGCTTATCTGTTGAAACGGATGTAAATTAAGCAGCACTACATTAGCTCCAGGCCTGATGGCTGCCAGGATATCGGTTTCACCAGGATTATAGGCTTTTTGTTTTTATGGCTACTAAAGGGTTGGACACGTGCTCTGGGAATAAGACAAATCAAAATGTCATGAAGCTCTCTGTCTTCACATACAAAGTTTTTCCAGTATTTTTTTTTTCAAATAATCACTCTCTTTGCTACTACAGACTTTTGGCTAATTTCTAGAGTTCTGTAAAGCTTAATTGTGCTATTTCATTTCATCATTTTACTATTCTTTTTGTGAAGGGAGAATTCAGAGATCCTTATTCCACCATTTACACTAATGATTCATGGGATTATTGTTGAACTTATCTTGCTTAACTCTTTTTATTTATGTGATTGATGTTTCCATCATGTTTAATAGGAACAATAACGATTTTTGTTGTTTTCCTAGGAACGAAGCCACCAAAATGAGGAACAACTTCAGCCAATAGTGTATTAAATGGGAATCAATGCAAACTATACAGAAGACAATCACAACTTTGTAACTCTAAGAAAACATTTCTACAGACCCTTATATGATCCTCATATTTTGAGTATGTTCTGGCTTTTATTTAAGTCTACTAGATAGAGGTAAGTGTGGTGAAAGTGTGTGTGCTTGCATTTTACTTTTATTTATTTCTATTTAGATAAAAAGATTAAGCTACATAATTACAGATATAAATGTTATATTAAGCATGGTAATGAATGTATGTTATTTAAGAAATGGAACAGCAAAAATAAGATTTGGTATGTATGTGATTATAACATTTTTTTGAATAATAACTAAATTAATTTGTACAGTTTCAAGAAGTAAAGACCAACTCTCTGGAAAAACAATAAAATGATAAAATCACCAGGTTCTCTAAATTATAATGCCTCAGTTTATACTTTCACCTAACTGCCCTAAAATCTTATTTCTCCCAAAATCTGTGATAAATTGAAGTTGTAAACTAAAGGTTATAGGCATATTAAAATAGCATTCACCACAACACTGACAATAGCAACCATGCAGAACATAGCTCATGAGTTGTTTTGCCCATAAGAACCTTAGCTCTCAGTTAATGATTAATAGTACTCTCCCTGACATTCCACAATAGCCACTCGCTTTTTAAAAGTGAGTCGTTAATGTATATTTCTGTTTTGGAAATAGATGTATACACCTTGGATATATCATATATCCTTGTTTTGCAGCTTCATCTCACGTCACTATTGTTAAACTCATTTTTCAATGTCCATTGTGAATGTTGAGTTTCATAAATTAGCTCTGATAACAGAAAGTGGATGCTTTCATCTGTTCACTGGATGGTTTCTACTCAACTTTCAGATTTTCTTTGAAACATGTCTCATTGTCCAGTGTCACATAGTGTAATTTCATCAGGATCTTTTTCAGTTAGCTTTCCCATTCCTGGAGGAGAAACACACCCGTCACCAGGACCTAAAGGAGGAGAGGTTTATTTTGGTTTGGTTTCAGCAGAGGAAATCTCCTATCGTGGAGGTCAGCAAGCAGAGGGATAAGGGAGGAACCAGGGATAACACTCTTTCAGGTCTAGCCTCCAGTGACTACCACCCATCAGGTCCCACCTCTTAACAATCCATTCTGCTTCTGAACTCATCCATGGGCAAATCCACTGCTAAATACAGCACCCATATGATCCTATCACTTTTTGCAGTATATTTTTAATCATTAATATCAATAACTGTGGCACTTTTAGCTTTTCTACAACAATCAAACCTTAGTTTATTCAATTGTCAATAATGTGGTAATTACTATGATGTCAATAGCAGAACAGAAATAAATTTCTCTAAATATGTGAGGCATGAAATTTCATCTTCCATCTCAGCACAAACCTCACAAATTTACCAGTGTATCATTCTGTGTATATCAGGTATTGTGTATCTATTTCACACACAAATACATAAATTTATTCTTTTCATTGCAAAATCTTTAAAGCAGTTTATCAAGAGAATTAATGATCAATATTTCATATAAATTTTAAAGAAAATTAATCATATAAACCATGAAGATATTTTGTTATTTTCTATGAAGAAACACATAGGAATGATATTTTTCAACAAATACTTCTTAACATGTTTATTGAATTTACAGAAATATACAGAGAAGTCAATGATTATGATAACATTTAAAATCATATTATGCAAATAGGTGTAAGTTGGGAAATATCTGAAATGTGTAAAAACCATAATTTTTACTCAAAAGCTGTTTTTCCTCCTCCTTAATTGCACTCAATTAAAAAAAAATAAAAATGCTGACTCAAGACTTATAGGGTTTTATGAAGATTTGCTTATATGATATATATTATTCATGAGTTAGTTTACAGTCCACAACAGCCAATAAGAAAAAAGAAATATGTTACATTCAAAGTTAATTTGAGTCTAATGAAATTACATTTTACATGAATTTTACATTTAGCAGGCTTTTTTCAACTGGTTGTGTAAAGATCTCAAGGAAATTCAGTGTTCTTAATTTCATTTTCTCATAAGTGAACTATTTTCCAAAGGCTACATGAGAATGATGATATGATTATGTCACTACTCTGACAGTTATGGAAATGTATACATATATTTTCTTATATTTTTAAATGTCTGTTATAGTTTCTACTATGACAAATATCGATACAGGTAAGCCACATAAACCAAGTTTTTGTTATATGCAATATATATTTTTAGAGAATAAGAGATTCAGTAAGCAAAATGTTAGAGATGCACTAGTTTAAAAGAATATTTATTTTATAGCTTCATATTTTTTAAGTAAAGAAATTTGTAATTTTCTACTTTGAAAGTTGACTTTCTCTTAATATAATACTTTTGTTGGGAACATAAGTATTCATTTGAAATAATGATAAGAAAAGTCATTAAATTATCTTCTAAGTCTTATAAAGAAATAATATCCATTAGAAAAATTTCAGAAATACAAAAATGTGCATTATTTTTATTTTAAAAACTTGTTATCCAATATCAAAGAGACTAACCATATACTAAATCCAGGAAGGATTTTCATTACATGCATAATTTCAGAAAATTAAAAAGTTATGGACTGGAAAGAAATAATGACAATTTATGATTTGTATAATTATATGTAAGATTGATCAAATATAATCCTTTATGTCAGTTTTTGGGATCCAGTACTTTACAAAAGCTATACCAAATTAAAAGAGAATACTCAATGGATATAATTATAAAATAGCCTGTTTAATTCTAAAGAATAGTAATTGATCCTACAGTGAGATTTATTCTGTAATCATGGAAGTCAGTGGCATTTACAACTAAAATAAATTAAGGTAAATGAAGAGGAAAATTGTATGCTGTGTAACATTTACTTCATTATCAGCTTAAACAACTATGTCAATCTATGTTCATCAATAGAAATTATGGTGCTTACTGACATAATTGAATGAAAATATTATCCCCAGGAAAGAGTGTATGTTGCACAGCCATAGATATTTTTAAAAACTGAATGGCTTTTTAAATTCTTATAATAAGGTATCAAAATGAGATAATTTGCAACACTTTTGTGTACAATATCTTTTGTTTTTTAATCTAAAGGGAGAATTTCTAAGTTCACTGCATAGATCCAGGAACTGGAATTGTTGTTCCTAAATAGAAATGATATTATGTTTATCTCTACTATTTTGATTAATTAACATCCCCATGATTAATTCAGGAGATTGAAAATAAATTGTTGAAGAATCAATCCTGTCAAAGTTTATAGATGCTAATCCAGAATGCCAGATTATTATTTGAAAACAAGTGAAGGTTATGTTTGTAAGGAGCTAGTAATATTTATAATGACAATAGTCATTCTAGTAATATTAACTCTCAA
Source organism: Cuniculus paca (assembly GCA_004365215.1). Taxonomy (NCBI): domain Eukaryota; kingdom Metazoa; phylum Chordata; class Mammalia; order Rodentia; family Cuniculidae; genus Cuniculus; species Cuniculus paca. Next base: position 26,108 of record RJWT010005954.1, on the reverse strand, counting down.
GATCTGTGAAGCAGAATCACCTCCCTCACCCCTAACTTGAAAAGAGAAACTTTTTCTTCAAAAAATCAGGATGAGTATGGTACTAGGCCAGCATCTCAGGAGGCGTGAGTCTATTATTAAATTATAATGTTATCATTATTGTTTAATATGAAATTTTCTTTTTCCTACATGACTATTGTGCAACTCTGAATGCAAGTTAGATAGTTTTCAAATGTATTTTGAAATCTTCCTGGGTTTCCATTCATATTCTCACTTTATTTTGAGAATGCCCTCAACTTAATTCATTTTCTTTTACTTCTAGAAATTTTATTTCATTATTTATTGCACTTGATTTTTATATAGTCTCCTATTTTACATGGATCTCTTTATGGATACATGTTTGTATCATGTAAAACAAAGCTTCATTACTGGTAAACGGGGTCAGGAATATGAAAGCTTTGCTAATAAGAAGCAGGTGAGAGACTAATCTTTTGAATGCACATTGAACTGGATATGGAAAGCAAAGATTCTGTTTTTTCTGACACAGAAAATTACATATGTACAGTAAACCTTGAATATTTCTATTTGAAAATATCTACATCTATGTTAATCAGAACATTAATTCATATATCTGCCACTTTCATCCATTATCCATTGACGATCCAAGCCTTCTTCATTTGCTATTTCTAATCATGTCAACAGTGATAAAACAGTCTCCTCTTTTTGCCATCATTTATTTGTTTAATTCCAGTATTCATGTTCACTAGTTTCAGCATGGTTAACTTCTGTCCCCATGGGATCCAACTTGACCTACCACAGTACATTAGCACTAGAGTAATTCTTTTACCTTTGTTTTTATTATCTCCATGTTCAAGGATACTGAGGCCAGGCTTTTATATTCCATCTCACTTACATATTGTGAAATATTTGAATTCTTGATCACATTTTGTATTCTCTCTTTACATCTCCAGTTATAGAAATGATGTTTTAAAATTCCCATATAATAACATTTCAATTTTGGATATAAAGATAAATGAAATTTAATATATGCTTAGTATCTTATATTCACTACAGAATATTAAAAATATTTTCACCACTCTACACAATTTCTTTTTCTTCACCAATTTAATACTACCTTAACTCTAAGCCACTAAAAATCATTTACATTATATTCTTTATGTTTTGCCTCTTCTCCAATGTCGTATTAATTAATAGAATATTTTCATACCGGCTGATGTAATTTAGCATTACACATTTAAGATTGATCCACATTTTACATTGTTAAATAATACATCACTGTATGCATAAACTATTTTTGGTTCATACACTTACTTTTTTTTTTTTTGAGGCACCGGGAATTGAACTCACAACCTTGTGCTTGCCAGGCAGGTGGTTAGACCACTGAGCTAGATCCCTGGCCCTTGTGTTTTTGAGACAGGGTCTCACTATGCCATTCAGGCTGGCCTTGAGCTCACTTTGTAGCCCAGGCTGGTCTCAAACTCACAATGATACACCTGTCTCAGCCTCCCGAGGGCTGGGTTTACAGATGTGAGCCACCACGTCTGGCTTATACACTTACTTTTTAAAGAACATTTTTCACTCTAGTTTTGCTTAATATGAATAAAGTTGCTATGAATATTCACATGCAGATATTTATGTGGTCATAATTATTAAATCAATTGCAAAATTGCCTAGGAGGATCATTATTGAATTATTTAAGACTTAATGAACTTTTTTTGCTTTTTATATTTTTAATATTTTTATTTTAAAGAGAATAATTTAAAACACAACAAAGAAAATCAGAACAGAACAATACAAGCAGCACAGGACTTCAAAGCAAGACAACAGAAAATCAATAGTGGCTACCATAATGTTTCTTGTTTTCTTCAAAATAGATCTCCATACCTTCACATTTATTGAAATCAAGTCATAGAAAACAGACTAGAACCTATCAAAACAAAACAATGAAAGCATTACAGGACTTCAAAACAAGATAACAAAATGAAAAATGGTTACTATAATGTCTCGTTTTCTTCAAAACAGTGGTCCATACTATAAAACATAATAAAATCAAATAAAACACAGAGTAAAGCCAATCAAAACAAAAGAATAAAAGCATTACAGGACTTCAAAACAAGATGATAGGCAATCAACAATGGCTACCATAATGTCTTGTTTTCTTCAAAATAGCTGTTCATACCATCATACATAATAAAATCAAACAAAGTAAAACAGAATAAAACCAATTAAACAAAAGAATGAAAGCATTATAGGAGTTCAAAACAAGATAATAGGAAACCAACAATGGTTACCATAATACATCCCATTATCTTTAAAATACTTGCCCACACTATCAGACATAGTAAAATCTACAAAATAAGACAGAACAGAACCAAACCTAGCAAAATTGTGAAAAACAATACAAAAGTTCAAGGCAAAATAATATGAAATTAAGTGTTTACCGCTTTCCTCTCCTAGGCATTTCCTCCCCTATCACTTTCATATCTATTGTGCTTTTTGGATTCCATTAACTGCTCTTGTTTTTTATGCTAGGGTTCATCCATATGAGTTCAAAACATTTCACCTGGACTTCCAGAAAGATGTTGGAACAGTAAGCAGTGGAGTAAACAGCAGCCTCTCTGAGAGTCACCATCCATACAATGGAATTTAACATTAGAGGCAAGACAAGAAGGAAAATAATGAGTCCCCTGGACCCCAGATGAACATAAAAAGTGTGAATTGAAGCCCACAGACAGAGAAAAAAGAAAAATTTAACAAAGAAGTCAGTAGCTGGTGGTGCCTTAGTCCAGAGCTGGAATCACTATGGGAGAGGAGCTGTTGGAACTGGGAATACAAGGTTGGTGACCCCAGAGGCCTCTGCAAAGAGATACAGCAGTAAAGGGGAGCAGCAGTTGAGGGGAGCACTGGACACACAGGACTGCACTGGCTGGTGGTGAGTGCAGAACTCAGTTATCCTGTGGGAGACAGTGATTGGCTGGGAGCCATTTTGAAATTGGGCCAGATAAGCCTGAAATCAGAACCACTGCTGGCTTCCTCCAGCAGCTCCTAGCTGGATGCAGCCCTGTGAAAACTGCTTGACTGAGCCCTGCACCCACACGTGTTCCAAAGGCTGTCCTGGACCAGTAACCAGCTCTGTCCAGAGTAGGTGACCTGCCTTGCCCTCACACACGCTCCACTAACCATCAGGGAGGCATCCCTGATTGGGAAAAAGCAAAAGACTGACCTGCACCAGCACACCCAAAGGCTACAATAAGATATCCATAGCCAGCACTGGCAAGAAGAACTAAACAGTCTCCCTTGAGAGAAATTGTAGCCAATGCAGGAAGTGCTTGGGACTCCACTACCCACTTGTCTGGTAGAACCCAGGAATATGTCAAGATAAAAAAGCAAAAGGCAGTCTCTAGTCCCCAACCCAAGCAAAGCAAGTCCAGGAGATGTAGACACAGAAGAGGTCAGAAGTTGCACACCTGAAATTTCTGAAGTGATGGTAACTAAAATAAAGAAACAACTTGATGATGCCATAAAGAACTTAGAACAGAAATACTGTCTCAGGCAAAAGAAGAAATGAAAAACATCATAAAAGAATTGCTAAGTACCTCTAAAGAAAACACACATAAAAAAAGAGGAGCATAGGAAAATGAGGAAAACATTGAATGAACAATATAAAAAAGACTTACATGAAACAGATTTAGAGATATCCAAGAAATTAGAGGCTCCATTGAAAGGTGACAAAACCATTTGAAAGTAACTGATGATAGATTTTCAAACCTTGAAAACTGGTGTGCAGCTTGAGATCACGAAAGGAAAGATCTCTTGAAAATAACAAGAAACCAGGAAGCAACAATTCAGTGGCTGCAAGACAATCCAAAGAAGCATAACTTAAGAATAAAAGGTGTGAGTGAAAAGCTGGGGTCAACACAAAAGACATTAGAATTATATTTACAGAAGTCATTTCAGAAAACTTCCCAAGCTTGGGAAAAGGAAGTGAAATTCAGATAAGTAAGGCATATAGAACTCCAGCTAGCCATAACCAAAACAAATCTACACCTAGACATGTAATAATCGAGACCCCAGAAATTCAACAGAAGAACAGAATAATAAAAAGTGTTAGAGAAAAGAAACAGATCACCTATAAAGGAAAACCCATCAGAATCACAACATACTGCTCAGCACAAACCATCAAGTCAAGAAGAGGTGGAATGAATTACTGCAAGTCCTGAAAGAAAACAACTTCCAACCCAGATTGATGTACCCTGCAAAACTATCTTTCAAAATTAATGGAGGAACAAGATACTTCCATGACAAAGAACAGCTCAAGGAATTCATGACCACCAAACTTACCCTACAAAGAATACTAAGGACATTCTAGAGAGAGATAAAAATGGCCATGGTCCCAGGAACAACAATAGAGGGGAATCATTGACCAGTGCAGATACTGGAATGGAGGGGAAAAGTAGGCAGCCAATGGCAGAGACAAGGCAATACATGTTGACCATAATCACTTATGTAAAATGCCTCAATTCACCAACAGAAAGAAATACAGGCAGAGTGGGTAGGAGACAGGATCCATCAATATACTTTATACAAGAAACACATTTAACTAGAAAGAAAATTCATAGAATCAAAGTCAAAAGAGAGAGAACAATGCTCTATGTGACAGGGAGCCAGGTCAAAAAAAAAAAAAAAGTAGGGTAGCTTGCCCATCAACTGCAGAACGGATAAGAAAGACATGGCATTCTTATACAATGGAAATGTACTCAGCTATAAAAGAAGATAACTTCAAGGCTCTTGTAGGTAAATGGGTACAACTCGAAAGCATGCTTATGGATGAAATGATTCAGTGTCACATGAGTGAGTATCATGTCTCCATAGTATAAAATAATAAAAGAGTTAGTGGGATCCAAAATGCACAATACATACTGTGAAAGTAAAAGGGGAAGAATTATCTAAAAGGGGAAGATAGTGGCCATTGTTAATCTATTATCATGATTTGAAACCCATATTGCTTTCATTGTTCTATTTAGTTTGGTTTTATTCTGTTCATTTTGTTTAATTTTATTATATTTGATGGCATGGACAGCTATTTCAAAGATAACAAAATGTATTATGGTAGCCATTGTGGATTCTCTATTATCTCATTTTGAAACCCTTTACCGCTTTCATTGTTTTGTTTTGATTGCTTTTACTAGATTTTATTTTGTTTGGTTGTATTATGTCTGAAGTTATAGGCAACTACTTTGGAGATAATAAGAGGCATTATGGTAGCCAATGTTGTTTTACCATTATATTGTTTTGAAGTCCTGTATTGCTTTCATTGTATTCTTCTTTTATTGGTTTTAGTCTGTTGTTTTTTGTTTGATTTTATTTATGCTTGATGGTATTGGCAGTTATTTTTAAGATAAGGAGATACATTGTGGTAACTATAATGGATTTCCTTTATCTTGTTTTGCAGTCAAGTACCATGTCTGTTGTTTTGTTTTGATTGACTCTATTCTGTTTTATTTCATTTGGTTTAATTCTTTTCAAAATAAAATTAAAAAACAAAACAAAACAAAAACACTTCACTCATGAACATGATCTCCAGTTGTACCCATTTACCTACAAGAGACTCAAGATTGTCTTATTGTATAGCTGGTTAGCTTTCGATTGTATGAAAATACCATATCTTTCTTACCCATTGTGCAGTTGATGGACAAGTTACCCTTTCTCTGTTCTGGTCTCCTGTCACGTGGAAAAATTGTTTTCTCTCCTTTGATTTTCAGTCTATGAATTTTCTTTTGAGTTAAATGTGTTTCTGGTATACAGTATATTGATGGATCTTGTTTCTTGATCCACTCTCTTTGTGTTTCTATTTATTGGTGAATTGAGGCCATCTAAATTAATGGTTACAACTGGTATACATTGGTTCATCTCTGCCATGCTATCCTGCTGCTGTTGGCTCTCCATTTTTTCCCTTCATTCAATTGCCTGTCTTGTTTGGTGATTCACCCCTGCTGCTGTTCCTAGAACCATGATCATCTTTATTTCTCTAGAATATTCTTCAGCACTCTGTAGTAATGGTTTGGTGGTTATGAACTCCTTCAGTTGTTCTTTATCATGGAAATATCTTATTTCTCCATCAATTTTAACAGATAACTTGGCAGGGTACATCATTCTGGGTTGGAAGTTGTTTTCTTACCAGATTTGAAATACTCCACTCCAAACTCTTCTTGACTTGATGGTTTGTGTTGAGAGGTCTGCCATGATTCTGAAGAGTTTTCTTTTATAGGTGATCTGTTTCTTTTTTCTAACAGCTTTTAATATTCTTTTCTTGTGCTGAATTTCTGGGATCTTGATTACTATATGTCTGGGTATAGATTTACTTTGGTTATGGCCAGTAGGAGTTCTATATGCCTAGCTAATCTGCATGCCAGATCTTTTTCTCATGTTTGGGAACTTTTCTGCTATTACTTCTATAAGTAGTCTTTTTATTTCATTTGTGTTGATCCCTGCTTCTTATGCTGATATCTATTATTTTTCTTTGCATTGTCTTGCAGCCATTGTATTGATATTTCCTGGTTTCTTATTTTTAAGGGATCTATCCATTCACAATCACTAGCTGTGACTCTGTCTCCAAGGTCTGAAAGTCTATCTTGAGTCTCTTGCAAGTGGTTTTGCCAGCTTTTGATCAACTTTTAAATTTCCTGGATATCTCTTTGAATCTGTATCATGCATTGTAATTCCTTTCTATATTGTTCTTTCAAGGTTTCCACCATTTTCCTATGCTCCTCTTTTTTATCTGTCTTCTTTAGATACATTCAGCAATTCATTCATTATGTTCATGATTTCTTCCTTTACCTGAGACATTATTTCTGATTTGATTACTTTAACAGTTTCATGAAGCTGTTCTTTTACTTCAGCTGCTATCCTTTTGGACATTTCAGGTGTATGATTTCCATTTTCTTCCATGACTGTATCTCCCAGACTTGTTCTGTGTGGACTGGGGATCTGAGATTGTCTTTTGCTCCTTCATCTTGACATTGTCCTGGGTTCCTCCCAGAAAGCCAGTTGTGGGGTCCCAGGCACTTCTCATGTTGGCTGCCCCCCTGGAGTGTTGGAGAATGGGACAGGTACCTGGATTTCTCTGACCCTGGGTTTACAGGGAGGTAGCAGGGCGTGGGTGGGCACACCCACCCTCAGACATGTGCAGCTACACTGGAATTTCTGTAGTGGCCAGGAGTGTGTGGTGGCATGGCTGCTTCTCTCAGCCTGCATGTCTACACCAGGACTCTGTCAATAGTGGCAGGCACATACGAGTGTGTTTATCTGATTCTTATCTGATTCACTGCCTGAAGGAAGCAAGAGTCTCCAATGGTGACTGCATGGGGTTTACCTGGTAGTGTGTCCCTGCTTGTTCTGGCTGCCCATAAAAGGCAAGCCTTCTGATGGCCGCAGGTGGCAGGAAGAAGGGTATCTTCCTGGTTCTCTCTGCTCATGCTGGCTGCCCACAGGAAGCAAGCCTTTTGATAGCAGAGCCAGGCAGGCAGAGACAGATCTGGCTGGTTCTCTCTGCTCATGCTGGCTGCCCATGAGAAGGAAATCTTCTGGTTAATTTGTTTAACTTTTGACAAATTGTCATTTCTTCCCAAAGGGCTGTATCATTTCACCTTTTCATTTGTGTTGTAAGAATTTTTATTCCTCTGAATTAATGACAGCATTTGATATTGTTAGATTGTGTGTTTTTGTAATTATCATGCATCTTATATAATAGTGTCTCATTTTTGGCTAACTTGCAGTTTCCTAAATGACAAATCAAGTTAAGCTTGTTTTCTTCTCTGTATTTGTTACCTCTACATATTCTTTGTTCTTTGTTCAGATCTTTCCCTCATTTTAAATTTGTTATTGATTAATAATCTTTATTGTATACTTAGATAAGAATCTTTTATCAGATATGTGTTTTGCAATTATTTTCTCCTAGCTTCTGGTTTGTTTTTCAAAGTTTTCACAAAGACCCTAAAGCAGAGTAATTTATAAGTGCAGTCCATATATCATTATTTTTGCATGTATCTCAACAAACATGCTTTGAGCAATGTATCTAAAAATTCATTGAAATATGAAAATTCATTTTAATTTTTTACTGGTTCTGTTTTAATGTTATATTTTGCATTTTACATTTATGTCTAAGACTCACTTTTAATGCTTAGAATCTAGATTCATGTCTAGATTCATACCTTGGCCTATTAGTGGCTAATTGGTCTGAAATGACTCCTTTGAATTGGTGCTATTGTTTCACAGTTCTTCACATTGGTTCTGAGCTTATTTTATTAGATTTATAACTGAGTAACCATTTGAAATTATTAATGTAGTGAATTATATCAATTAAATTTTGAATGATGAACTGTTCCTGCATGTTAGATAATCCCTCACTTTTTATTTATCTGAGAAATTTTCTACTCTTTCATTTTGAAGATAACTCTTGAAAATACAATAAATTCTTATTTTTCTTCCAGTACCTTAAATATTTTATTGTAGTGTTTATTTCATTGTATAGTTTGCTATGAAATGTTTAAATTTGAAACTCATGAATCTTTATCATCATCATCATCATCATCATCATCATCATTAGTGGTACTGGGGAATAAACTCAGGGCTTTGCACTGAGCCATATACCCTGGAAAGCTCCACCATGCCATGCTCATGAGTATTTTTTTTCCTTTTTCCTTTTAACTTCATGTTTGCAGTACATAAGGATTTTATTCACTGCAGGAAATTAGTACATGTACATTGCACATTTCAGTTCTATTTTCACCCTCCCTCTATGCCCCTTTTATTTTTCCAGTGTTAGTTTCCTTTTTCTTTTAACACCTTATAAAGTTTATTATCATAGATACAGATTGAAAATTAGTCCAGCAGACCAACGAATATACAAAACATGTAAGACAATTGTACTAAATCAAGACCCACTTTTAGATACATTGTCTGCAGCTCAGACAAACAAGATTAAATGTGCAGCATGGTTTCTCTTATGTAAAAAATTTACATACATATATACATATATACAGTAGAGAATAAAAGATAGATGAGAGAGAGAGACAGAAAGAGAGAGAAAGAGAGAGAGAGACAGAAATTGTAATCCAACAAAGACAATGTTATCATTCATGAGTCTTTTCTTAAGACGGTCTATGTATTCAGTCTTCTGAAGTTTGAATATGACATTCCTAGTTGACTTTTATTGTTGTTGGTGATGCTTACTCTGCTTGCTATTCTCTGACTTTCCTGGATCTGTAATTAGGCACCTGTTAATCTTTTTAGTAAGTTTTTGGCCCATGTCACCTTAAATATTTCCTCTGCTCTGTTTTCTCTCTTTTCTATTTCTGATATCCAGTTATCTGTGTTGCAACTTTTAAGATTTCCATATTGAAATCCAGAATACTGTTCTGGTACAGTTTTTTCCATTTCTTTTTCTCTTATGCTTGAGGAAGCACCAATGTCCTATTTTTAACATCTCTGATTTTATACCCAGTTGTGTCCAGTCAATCTATCAGCCAATCAATGTCCTTCATTTACATTACTATGAGTTTGATATCTGCTAGTTCATTTTGACTATTTTCTTGATTACTTTTCTCTCATTGCTGAGACAAAATACCTGACACCCAACATGAAGGAAGGAATGTTTCATTTTTCTTATAGTTCATGGAGGTTTCAGTCCATGCTCAGCTGGCTCTAAGATAGGGTGGCATGGGTGAAGTTTAAATGTTCATGGTGGCTACAAGTGACAAAAGCAAACAAGACAAAAAAGAGGAAAAGCCTCCTTCCCTTCCTTATATTGTATGCTAGCTACCTGCCACCAGGATGGTGCAACACTTACACCACCAATTCCAGTATTAGACAACAAACCAATTACAAACACTAGATTCAGCTGCCTCCACAACTGCATGAGGTTTTGGGGGGACACACAGACACAAACTATAATATTCCACCACTGGCCCCCCAAAGACTCACATACATCCTTTATGCAAAGACATTTAATCCATCTCTAAGACTTGCCAAAGTCCTAACAGTTTAAGCTTTGTCAAAACGTCCAAGTCCCATCTCCTATGAGAGATCTAAATCAAATTCATAGTTTTAACCCCCTGTACAAATGAAAGCAAAGTTAAACATTTCCAACATACAATTGTACAAAATAAACCTGACCATTTAAAAAGGTACAAATGGGATACAAAGGATTGGAACCAAAACAAGTCCACAAACCAGCAGGGCAAACATTAAGTCCTGGAGTTCCACACTGGTTGCAAGCACCAAAAGGCTTGAATGGCTCTGCCCCCAAGGAACTTCCAGTAGTTATAAGACACAGGGCTTCTCTCTTAGGCCTGCTTTGTTCCTTCCTTGCAGGTTTCCTTAGATGATCCATGCTCCTGACTTTTTCAAACTTCTGGGTTCTCCATTGCACATTTGGCTTTACACTCACAGCTTCCCACACTGGGCACACTCTCAGAGACACACTACCTGGCCTCCTAGGCCTTCTGAAATCAGAGTGTAAACCTTGTTAACCTCAGAACTCTTGCATTTTGTATGGACCTAAAACCAGCACCATGTGGATGCTGCCAAGGTCTGCTGCCAGCTGGAGCAGTAGCCAGGTTTTCCTCTTTCTTGGCTGTAGGGTTGAGTGCCTGGCTTTCTGGACACTCTGAACCTGATTGTGAGGAATAGATCATCTATGTCACTGCTATTCTGGAACCTGGTATGGCTGCCACCATTTTGGAAACTCATGTGACTTCCACTGCCATTCTGAAACATGGCAGTGTGTGGCTTTCTCCTTCAAGCAAAGTCTTTCACTTTTTCAGTGTTGAGGCTGCAAAGGGTGGAGAGTTACTATTTCCTGTGATGCCCACTGGCCATCTTTTCTATTCTCCTGTTCCTTCTCAGCAATTGAGATCTCAGCTGTATCTTTACAGTCCAAGGTTTTACTGAAGCTTTCTTTCTGGCCAAACTCCTAATGTTTTAAATCATCCAGCTGGGCTCTGTACTCTCGAGTCACCACATAAATCTGGTTAAAAGCCCCCAACAATATCCATGCCACTGCTTCAACATTTGACTGCCTTGAAATATCTTTTAACGGATTAATTAGGCTGCCACCCTTAATCTTAGTCTCTGGTAAAGACTCTGGACATGAGCAAAATGCAGATAAACTTTCTGACAAGTCATAACACACATCATCTGGAGTCCATCACCCAATGCAGTCATTCCTAGCAGAAATGTCCTGAGTCTGGTCTTTACTGGTTTTGTGGTCTTTTGAGGTCTGACCAGAACATCCTAAGCTGTTCCAGGGAGATTCTTCCAGGTGACATCTCTGAACCTTTCCAAACTTTTCCCACAAGTCATTCCCAAAGGCTCTTGAGCCACGTGGTCAGGTATAGTCACAGCAACAACTTCACTCCTCCAATACCAGGGTGGTGTGGCTGAGGTTTAACCATTGATGGCAGTCACAAGTGAGAATAATGAAATGGGGAAAAAAGGGGCTAAGCATGCCTCCTTCTCCTTCTTTTGCTCTGGCTGCTTTTTATGGTTGCTGCCTTGAAGTACTGCCCCAGTGCCTTGCCACCCTGCCTTGGATCCAGCTGATTAAGTAGTGAAACCTCCAAAAACTGTAAACTAAATAAACTTTTCCTTTCATCATTTTGGATGTCAGGTATTTTGTCTCAGCAATGAGAGAAAAGTAACCAAGATGACCATTTTTTTTCACATTTCCATATCTTTATTTATGTTAATCATCTGATTTTTCATGTTTTCTCTCTTTTATTAGAACTTTAAAATTGCTATCATTGTTTTACATATCCTATAGATTCCAATAGCTTTGTCATATTTGAGTCTCATTTTGAACATTCATCTTTGCTGACTGTAGTTTTCTTTCATTTTGAAACTGTGACAAATAGATCTTTAGTGTAAAAATTTATGACACTTTGCTTTTTTTTGGTAGCTCCATGTGGTAGATACTTGTATAACCCCTAGTATTCTTATTTTGTCTTACCACTAACTGTAGACTTCCAAAATATTATTCCCCAGGAAAAGTCTATGTTTAGCATTTCTTTCACATTTAATCCACTATTTCCCATGGAGAACTGCTGATACAGGTTTTAGGTGTGGGGGGAAAGATCTATTTTATGCTCTTATTAAAAACTCTGGCCTTCATTTGCCCCATATTTCTGGGTTATAACATTCACAGTTGTTACTTTCCATATAGCTCCCTCCAGCACACTAACACACATATGATAAAGGAAAGGTAGAAGTGGTAGGAGTTAGAAAAATATCTTAGATCTAAGGATTGGGATGAGACATGGATGAACATTGCCCGCTAGTCTACCTTTGCTATAAACAAGAATTTGTGTGTTTTTGATAATCACTTAGAAGTACTGCTGCACCTGAACCATGTTATGAATCCAGTATTCCCCTGATAACCATCCCACCGCATAAGCTTTTGGGGTACTTGGAAATAAAATCCACTGAAGTGAAAGATGCTACTGCTTTAGATTGGGGTTCTTCATTTTTTTCAGGTCCACATTCAGTCTGATGGGGATTTACCAAAACTACTGTTTATGTGTCCTTCTCTGTTTGTGGCTTCACTGGACTCTTCTCTGGATAGCAAATCTCATTCATGGCTCCTGAAATGTGCATGTTACAGTAGCTTTCAGTATGGCATTCCACTCTCTAAATGAGTTGCCATAGTTTCTCATTTAGTTGTTTGCCCACATTTTCATTTTGGGTAGTAAAAGATGAGTTGCAAGTTATTCATATGTAGGAGCTGAAACCAGAGGTCTTGTTCTACTTTTGAAAAATTGCTGATTTCAGTTTATATGATGGAACTGAACATTATTTAAGTAGTTAATATTGTGAATAGGAATTTCCTTTAGGTTTGTTTTTAAAAATTGTATATTGTAATATTTGAATTATTTATGAATTTTGCTTTGTCCTGAATCCCTATATAAATCTTTAGATTCAGTTAGATCTGAAGATGTTTTATGCCTTATATAAATATGCATGGAAGAATTATAAAATATTAATCAAGCTTCTATATCTGGCTTTATAGTAATAAATATTTCTTCTTCCCTTAACCAACAAAATACATTATATGACTTATTGTAAATGTTAGACTCTGAAATGTATTTTATGCAATTTCAGTCTTTAAAATTATCTTCAGTAGTAGTACTAAGATTAAGGGTAGAGATATAATACATTTTCATGTAACATCTAAATTTAATATTCAATTACAATATTTTATGTTGCCTATGATGGACTTAAAACTATATAAATAATTTGATTATTCTCACATTCTGTTAGTAATTTCTGAAACTAATGTATATAGTATGTTAACCTTTTAGGATTCATCATAGGTAACATTTGACCAACTTGAAAACATGTCAAAACTGCTAGAAGGTTCTAAGTCTGTGTAACAAATAAATATATTACTGTGCCCTTTCAAAAAGTACACTATTCCACTTAAATAGTAGAGTGAAAATGAAAAAAGAAATATTTAAATAGTTATTGATAATATTTTATTACCTTAAAAGACAATTCAATGCTCTATAGTAATTTTTATTAAATTCATTGGTTCATTTTGATCACATTCATCAGTGGGAATCTATGCACATGATATATGTACATGATACATGTGATTTCCTCTTTTTTCCCATATCCATTCCCTCTCTTTAAACCCTCTTCCCCTCCTTATTTCCAACCTTTGTTTTATTTTATCCTTTTTTTCTTACTGTTTTTACCTTTATTCCTTTCCCCCTTCCCCCTCTCTAGTTCTCCTTTCCTTTTGAAAAAATTTTTCCTGTTTGACAATATCTATTACACATTTTGCCCTTTATTTACACTTTCAGTTTCTCACATCAGAGAGACAGTGCAGTATTTACACGTCTGATTTATTTCGCTTAAGAGTACAGTTTCAAGATGCATTCATTTACCTAGAAATGTCTCAAGTTCACCTTCTTTGTGGGTGAATAGTACTACACTGTATAAAAAAAAAACTGCCTCTTTATCCATTCGTTGATTGATGGGTATGTGGGTTGTTTCCAGATTTAGCTATTACAAAGCAGATTTAGCTATTACAAACTATGCTGTTATAAACACTGGTGCACTTATATTGCTGTGACATGATGCTTTTAATTCTTTCAGGAAGATACCCAGAAGGGAAATACCTGGGTAAAATGGGACCTCTAGTCCTAGTTTTTTGAGGAATCTCAACACTGATATCAGCAGTGGTAGCACCAGCCTACACTCCCAACAGCAGTGGAGAAGATTTCCTTGTTCCCAACAGTCCCTTCAGCATTTGTAAATGCTAGCAGTCATTAGAAATCAAATCACTTCTGTTAATACATTGTTATATATCAAAAAATAATTATTCAGTTGTATATCAAGAAAATGTATCTCTGAACTGGCTTACATTTAAGAGTAAGTGATTGTAGTTGGGTGTGGTGGTCCACATCTGTAGTACCATCACTTAGGAAGCTCAAGCAGGATTGCCACAAGTTTGAGGCCAGCCTGGATTGCAAAGAGAGCTCAAGACCAGCTTGGAATTCACAAAAAACTCTGTCTCAAAAAAGTTTAAGAAAAAACTTTAAAATGAGAGTAGATGATTGAAAACAACAACAAACAGCAGATAAAGCCGTTATTCTACTGCATGTTGCCTTTGTTGGTCAGAATTTCTTTTGATATCCTAGATCTCTTCTGGTTTGAAATGAATTTGAGGAATGATTTCTCTGGTTCTGTGAGGTATGCTAATGGTATTTTGATTGGGATTGTATTAAATATGTACAACAATTTTGAGAGTATGGCCATTTTCACTATGTTGGGTGTTCCCATCCAAGAGCAAGGGATTTCTTTCTGTTTTCTGATGTCCTCTTTGATCTCTTTTTTCAGATTACTGTAGTTTTCAACGCAGAGATCTTTTACTTCTTTTGTTAGAATGATCCCTAAGTATTTCATTTTTTATGCTATTTTGAGACTTGTTTCCCTAATTTCTTTCTCAGTGAATTTGTTATTTGTGTGCAGGAATGCTATTGATTGTTAAGTGTTGACTTGGCATTCAGCTACATGACAGAATTTGGTCACTAAGTCTAGAAATCTTTCGATGGAGTTTTTGAATCTTCTACATAGAGTACCATGTCATTTACAAATAATTATTATTTAACTTCTTCCTTTCCTATCTTTATTCTTTTTCTTGCTTTCTCTGTCTAATTGTTCTAGCTAATGTTTCTAGAACTATATTGAATAAGAGTGGTGATAATGGACATCCTTGACTTGTTCCTGATTTATAGAGTGAAAGCTTTTAGTTTTTTTCCATTTAATATGATGTTGACTGTTGGTTTGTCATAGATGGTTTTTAATCATATTTCTTTCAGGACTTGAAATACTTCACTCTAGGCTCTCTTTGACTTAAGGATTTGTGTTGAGAAAGCTGCTGTGATTCTGATGGTCTTTTCTCCATAGGTGATTTATGTCTAACAGTTTTTAATATTCTCTTCTTTTTTTGAATTTATGGAATCTTGATTATTATATGCCTTGATGTAGATTTATTTTGGTCATGACTAATTGCCTCACTTATCTGAATGTCAAATTCTTTTTCCATGCTTGGGAAGTTTTCTGTGAATTACTTCTGTGAATAGGTTTTTTTATGTTTACATAGTTTCCTGCTTTTTTATTGACTCTGATCAATCACATATTGTTATTCTTTGCATCAGCTAGCAGTTGTTGCATTGATATTTCATGATGCCATGCTATTTGTAATATATCTTCGGTTTCATCACTTCTATCTGCAATCCTGTCTTCTAGAATTTATATTGTATCCTTTCTTTTGCACAATCAGTTGCATATACTTTTTTTGTTTTGTTTTAGTTGCATATATTTTCCATGATATTTTTAATTTCATATAGATCTGCTTGAATCTTTTCCATGGATTTCCTTTCTAGTGTATGTTGGGTATTTAGAGTTTCCATCATTTTCCTAAGCTTCTCTGTACCTTTTATCTGCATCTATTATAGATTCATTGAGCAAGTGCTTCATCTTGATCATAATTTATTTTTTTGCTTGAAAGATTACTTTCTATAGCCTCATTCATCTGTTTTACTTTTTAATTCTGCTGTTACTATTTTTGAAAATTCAGGTGAGTGACTTCTGATTTCCTCTCCCTTGTTGTCCTATGAACTTGTGCTGGGTGGGCTGGATGTCTGGGTTGCATTTTACTTCTGTATCTTGTCATTTTTTATTTTTAAATATAATTTTATTTTCTGTTGTGATGCTTGTAAATTTCTTTTTTTAAGTAGTTAAATGTAATTTTATGGAAAAAAGGTAAAACAAAGTAGCAAAATAACACAATACATTCCGTGTTCTTATTTTTAAAATAGTTGCTCAGGGTACAAGATATTTCTTAAGGTAAATAGCTTTATCACTAGTATTGAGGCTTTTTTAAGAAATGTCTGTTTCTCAGAGATGTCTTCTAAATGTAGGTGGTTCTTGGTCTTTGTGTCTGTCCCAAGATCCTACCTTCTCAATTTATTAAGAATGAGATGTTGCTATTTTATTTGACTCAGCACCCAGTCCTTTGGTGATAGATATGACCCCAGATAATTGCAGTGTTGTCATGCAAGAGAGAACAACTGATCATAAGAGGTGTGACATTCTGGTTAAAGTAGTACAACTGGCAGTAAAATACCATCAAGCGCAGACTACAAACACAAACTGTGGTAACTATTAATTTGATACTTTTAACCATAATGGCAAAATCTATAGTCATATAATAAACCCAACATAAATCTGGAACATGAATACAAAGAGCTTCCCCTTAATAGAGTGATTTTACTCTATGATGGGAAAATTTCAAAGGGATAGGCAATAAAACAGAGATAAATGAAGAGAAATATAGTGGAATCAAGACAAGAGGGCAAAGGATTATTACACAAGGCTTTGGAAACTGAAGAAGTGGGAGGGAAAGATATAATGAAGGAGAAACAAAGGAATATCTGGGCAAAACAGAAAGAGTAGAGACAATGTTGACTCACATGAAAATATAAAATCAAGAGAGATAGTTGAGGAAAGAGTGAAAGAAGACAAATAGAACAGAAAAAAAATAAAGATAAAAACCTATATAATATAAAAAAAACAGACAGAAAAAGGAAAACAAAAAAAAAAGAAAGAATTCCTCTACTGTCCACAGTTGTGTGGTAGTGTCTAAGTCAGATCCCTAAACTGCTAGGTAACTAAAAAGTCTGCAGTAGGATTAGTGCTGGGTACAGGGCTGACCTTGGTCTCTGGATGTGGGGCTGAAAGCAGAGACTTCAGTCACATAACTAATATATATACCTTGTGTGCCTGTCCACCCCTTACCATTTGTCTTTGCGTTGCCCTTCCAGCTGTTTGTGGTGCCCTCTGACAGAGACAGCCCAGGGTTGCTCTCATTTCAGCTCTTCATGGATTCTTGCCCAGGCAATTCTATTAATTTTCTGTCCAGTTTTCTAGCTTTCATTTCTTCGCCTAAACTGCAATAATCTAGGGAAGCAAACCCAGGGCAGGAAAATGAGGTGGAAGACAATCAGGCAACCCTCTTGAGTACAGACCAAGAATTTTTCATCCCTTAATGTTGTCAAGCAGGTTATGAATGTGAGTGCCACAGAGTTGCTGGCTCCATGCTGAGGTTACTGAAGAAATCACCTGAGGAACTGGGGGGAGGTTCCCAGCAGCTGCTGATATATGAGGTTCACCAGGTCACCAGGTGTGAGTTGAGGAGCACACATCCTGACTGACATGGAAGCATGTATGCACCTGTCTCTGTTACTTTTGCATATCGTATAATGCTTCACTTGAGGCATGACATTGCTGATTGTAACTTTTCTGTTTCAGATTTTTCTACCTGTTGAGCTGTCACTAATTGAGGGAGGTGTTTTGAAAGTTTCAGTAATGGTTGTGGATCTTGATTTCCCCTTCAATTTTTTTTCTTATGCAGTTAGTTGATTTGTTTAGTGAAATATGTATTAAGAATAATTGCTTCTTGTTAGGGAACTGCCTTTCATATTATTATGTGATCACCATAACCCTTGTTTACTTTGAAGTACAAATTGAATTGTGTCAAATTAATATAGTTTGAGCATGTTTTATTGAATCATGTCTAGACTAGATGTTTACATAATTTTCATCTTAATTTATGTTTTTATATTTACCTTATATTTGTTACATATATATTTTAAGGTACACTATTTGTACACTTTTCTACTGATCAACAGAAACATTAAAATATTTTAGATAATATTTTGTTACTATAGCTAAATAAAGTAATGCCCCAAAGAAAATCATACACTTTTTAAAAAGAAAAATGACATTTGTGTATCTAACAATTAATTATATATTCTTAGACTAATATTAAGACCTGTAAAAATTGTATATTGTCATAAAATGTTATTTTAAATTTATGTTTAATAGTTTGACAGAAAAAAGTCTATTCAGTAAAATGAATTGCAAAGAGTAAAAGGCATTGCTTTCAATTCTAAGGGCAGACTAAATGTATTGGAAGAATTAAATCCTGTCAAATTAAAGGCTTTAAATATTTTATTGTCAATATACAATCAATTGCCTATGGTAAGTTGATGGCAGAAATAATCTATATGCAAAACAAATATCTGAATTTCAAAAACCAAAAAGATAATAAAGAATATGAATAAAGTAACTAGATATTTAGGTATTTAATTACTTCGACATGACATTAAAGTTCCAACTCTAGTTCATTTGTTATTTGATTATTGACTTATTAAGTTAAGACCATTACTTCTTAGTGCCTTCTTGCCACTAAGAAAAGAGCAATCATTAAAAGTTAATCCATGTCTTTTTTACTTGGTTAGTCTGTGTAACTGAGAAAGAAAAAGAAACAAAATTCATCTGTAAAATGAAATAGTCACAGTAACTGGAAGGAAAAAGTATCTTTCTGTTGTAGGGCAATTCCTTCAAGAAAATAGATTTTTATTATAAAATCTTTAGGATAATAGTGTAATGTATTTGAGAGAAGAACTTTTTAAAAATAGAATGACTAGTTAAGAAATTGTCTGTTTTACATCTCTCATTGTTTAGCCTATTATTATAAATTAGGACTAAGTACAGTGGTAGATGTTTAAATTCAAATCTTCCAAAAAGTACAGAGATCGAGGAAAAGTCAATTAATCCACTATGCATCCACTAAATTATAACAGGAAAAAGAGTATTTCTGTGAACGCTAATATTCATGGGACATAGGGACAAAACGCCTGGAACCAGCATAGTTAAATGTCCAAACAAAGCAAAATGATAGAAAGAAAAAATGCAGAATATACCCTTTCATTTGTGGAAGAAAGTTAAAATATAATCACTTTAAGTCAGAGGTAGTCATATTCCAATAGAGAAATATTGACATATCTGAGATTTGGGACATGAGAGTATTGGTTTTTGTAGAAATGAAAGAAAGAGGCTGGAAAGTGTGATTGAGTTGCTACTAAATTATTCTTTACTGTAATAGTGTTATTGCTTTTTGACTTTGTGTCTTGGTTACTTTTCTGACTTTGCTGGGACAAAACACCTGATACCCAAAGTGAAGGAAGGAGAGGTTTATTTCTTATAGTTTTGGGAGTTTCAGTCCATACTCAGCTGGTTCCAAGGCAGGGTGGCATGGCTGAGGGGCAGCCATTCATGGCGGCTACAAGGGGCAGGTGAACTGCGCAAAAGAGCGAAAAACCCACCCCCATTCTGACCTTATATTGTATGCAGGCTCCACCCCTGGGGGGGTGCAGAACTCATACTGCCAATCCCAGTGCTACACAATGAATCAATCACAAATGCTAGATTCAGCCACTTTCATCACTACATGAGGCTTGTGGGGGCCCATCTATATATAAACCATAACACTTTACCTGTGTAGAGAAATAGAAAATACATATTTTTATATCTTTATGTACATAAATATATATGTGCATTCATGTGTTATACATATATATATATATACTCATCTTCATATATACGTATGGGTATATATACTTATACTCAGTTTGTGGAGTTGTTTATAAATGTATGCCTATGCCCCATAAGTGCCTTCTTTTTAAGGCTTCACATTTGAAAACCTTCTATCCATAGAAGAGTTCCTCCTTGTTGAGCTCGACACACTTTCCCTAAAGAGGGATCCCAACTAGAGCCCTGTTGTTTCTAAAGAGTGTCTTACCATACAAATCCCTGTTTTCTACAAACGTTTTAATAGCTATGGCAACTGAGATATAAGGAGCAATGGCATGAAGAATATAACTTTGAAGTATTATTCCTGTAAAGCCATGAAAGACGGATGAATTCTACCAATATATGAAAAAATAAGCCAAATTAAGAAATCGTCAAGTTTCACTACAAAGAAGCTTCTTTAGTAAAATTCTAGGTTAGAATGTCACATCTCTCAAAAGCTGATCTCTTATTTTATCAACATTTTCTGAGATATAATTTCATTGGCACCATAGAAATCCTACTCAATCAAAATCTCAAGGGAGGGCATTTGGATTGTAGAAGCTTCCTTGGTAATTTTTCAGCATGGTAAAATTGCATATTTTTGTAAATTCCAGACCACTCAGAGATTCATCCATGGCTTCAAATGAAGAAAGGGCATACAGTTTGAAGGAATTGATTATACTGAAAAGAAGCAAAAGAACTGTCAGAAAACACTCCTCACAAAGTATAGGACAATGATTGATGTTTCCTAGAGAATTTCTACCATTTGAAAAACAATGACAGCAAAGATATACTAGTTCCTTATGCAATATACCAAGAGTAAATGGTAACTTATCTCTTCTTAAATAGGATTCTCTTGAGTCTTTTGGCTGGAGGCCAATTACTTAGCATTTCTTCTTGAACAAAGTCCAAGAAGATGGAGGGTTTTAGAAATTAAACATACTTCATATGGTTATTATATATAAACACTAAGTCATTAGCCTAGTTGTGCTACAATTTTCATGAAATATAAAGAAGACTGTCAATTTAAACTATTGTCAGTCTCTGATTTTTAATTTATGATTTTTTGACTTTGTGGAGGTGCAAAAGCAATAAACACTTACAAGAAATTGTATTACACATTTTGGAATTTTGATCTTTTTCCAGGGCTAATAGGAGATGTGATATGCCCTTGTGATGCTGGGACAAAATAGTGAGCACATTATGAAATATTAGAATTATTAAAATCTATTCCATGAGTTCTTGAATATAGGACAGTCTCTCTTTGAGTTGTTATCCTCCCTAACATTCCTTAGTAAATCTCCATCTCTAGATCATTTTGGATATACTTCTAACCCAGGAATTGTCAATATAAATTTACTAATATTTCATTGCCAACTCTTTCCTCATTCCTACTTCATACAGGTGCATTCATACTTGTTTATGTTATTCCAGTGTCACCATTTGCTTAAAGAAAAAAGTATGTTTGTTCAGGATTCCCCAGTAGCATCCAAGTGCCTCAGTGCTACACATTGTCTTTTAAGGACATCTAAAGCATTACATAATTTTGCCACTGCTGTTACTCTAACATAATTTACTACCATTTGTTCTGTCTAGTTCACTGCTCTTGAACTCTACCGTTTCTCAAATAATCCAGTCCCTTTTGCAGGAGATCTTAGCACACATCATTTCTACTGTCAGGAATTCTCTTTCCACAGATAGCTCAATTTCTTATATCTTTTAATTCTTTACTTAAATGTCACCTTCTCAGCTAAGACTTCAATATTTCTTATCTCTCTTCTTGTCATTTATCAGCATTAAAGATATGATACTCAGTTAGGTAGGTAAATATACATTTGTCTGTATTTTGATTATCGTCTTCTTCTCTTTTAGTATATAAGTTCCCCAAACGAAGGCATTTTTTTCTTTATCTCAAACATTAAAAACTTAGTAGGAATTGGAGTATTGTTCAGTAAAAATGGTATAATTTCAGAGTGTAAAATAAATGATTTGAGAAATATTAGTTCTTTAAGTTCAGGGAGGAAAGTATAATTCTTGTTATTTTAAGGGTTATAGAAACAGTTTTATTTCAATATTTAATGGAAAGTAATAATCTCTTATTAGTTCTTTTGTTCCTTTGCTAAATGAAGAATCAGATTTATTGACTCATGTCAAAAATGAAGGAAGTCAAAAGGACAGTGCTCTGTCATGCTGTCTTTGAGTCTACCTGGTTGGTTCCTGCTGGTCAGAAATAATCACAAAAAAATATAAACATTCGTATTTTGGCCATGTTCTAGGCATACAGAGTTATGAATTTATTTGTCAGGCACATTATTCTGAAATTTGTGACTTTGATTTTAAGTTTTGATTTTTATTTGATGCAATCATTTTACAAATTATGGGCTAAACTGCAATATTTTGATATATGTATACATTGTATAATCATCAAATTTGGAAAATTGACATTTCCAGCATATCAGACATTTGTCATTATTGTGTTATGACACATTCTAAATTCTCTCTTTTATCTACTTCAAATATATAGTATATTATATTGGGTACAGTCAAACTATGGCATAATAGAACACTAAAACTGATTCCCATATGTAACTTATTTTGCATCAATTGATGAACCTCTTGCCATCTCCCTTTCCCTATTCTCCTAGGTTCTGTTCACAGTGATTTTCTTCCTTGCTTTTATGCAGTCATCATTTTTGGATTCCACAATCATGCGAGCTTGTGATGGACTTCCATGTCTTTCTGTGACTGGCTCATTTCACTTCCCAGATCTCCTACAGTTTCATCCATGTTATAAAAATTAACAGAATTTCATCACTGTTACGCTGTTATAGGAGTCCATTGTGTACATTACCCATTTGAAAACTTTATTTACATGTAATTGGACACTTAGGTTGATTCTATATCTTGGCTATTGTTAATAGTATTTTAATAAACATGAGAATACAGCTATCTCTTTGACATATGGATTTCATTTCTTTTAGTTATATTGTTACTCCTGTGAGTGTGAGGTCACAAGACAGTTCTGGTTTTAATATTTTAAGACTTCCACTAAACTCCATTTTTATAGTGGCTGTATTAATTTACATTCCCACCAACAGTATGTAAGCATTCTCCTTTACAATTTTTTGACTTCAAATATTCTTCATCTTGGATCTATATCATTGTAATAGTTGCGTGTCATTCTACAAATGTACTAGAGTACATAATAGTTTATTTAAACAGCTTTTTAGGTACTTATATTTTTAAACTATTATTTCAAATGTTGGAATTAATAATTCAATATCATACACATCCAATGAATGGAAGCGACCTTGTAGATAACTTGAACTTAGATTTCACTCTTGCGGAGCTATGAAAATAAATTTCAATTTTTAACATTTCACAATTTATGGTACATTCTCATGACATTCCTAGCAAACTAACATATGCAACTATAGCTATAAAATATTCACTCATGTTTTCTTTTTGGCCTGTACATATGAAATTTTAGCAATTTAATATTCTGGTAAAATATGTATGCAATACATTTAATAAATATATAAACTATTATAAATTGAGGATTACATGTATATATATGTACATTGTAGATGTTACAATAAGAAAAGAAATCTTATAAAGAATATGTTCCTTCTTTAATTTTTTTACAGTAAAGGGCCGGGGATCTAGCTCAGTGGCCTAAGCGCCTGCCTGGCAAGTGCAAGGTGGTGAGTTCAATCCCTGGTGCTGCCAAAAAAAAAAAAATTTTTTTTTACAGTGAGATAAAAATATTAAGCAGCAGAGTTTATTTATAAGTGCGTGGGCAAAATTTAAGGAAACAAAATAAAGAAGGTCACAGTTACACTAAATCTAGTAACAGAAATTCAAAAAAGATCTTTAAAATGCAGTCCAGCAGGGGAAAACAAAACAAAACAAAACAAAAATAATTTAGTCTCAGTTTGTTGCACAAAATCATAACTTCTGAGATGGGATTTTTGCACTACTTCTCATGTCCATTTTATGATTTAAAGGACATCAGAATAGTGGAAAATATACCTTATGCTGTTTTTCAGCAATTTATAGGAGTATCTCTCAGGTCTTAAATTTCCTTGCCCAAGTATTTTCTGAAACTAGAGGTGCGATCTTTAAATAAAGAAAAACTTAGGCACAATATTGGCTTTCCTTATCTGATTCTACACTGATTTAGGTAAAGGATATTGGTTCTATTCTCTAGCAAGTTTTGTCATATTGGTAACATGTATTAAATTCTTGGATTTGTATAACAAGATATGAAAAAGTTTATTACTTCAACAATTCAAATTTATTCTTTCACTATTTTGCAGGATAGAAGTCCAAATCGATGTGTGGGCAGGGCCATATTCGTTAGGGAAAATCAGTTTAAGTGGTTTCTGATGATTGACAACTTGTTTAGTTGGTGATCACACAGTTAAACCTCTTCCTCTGTCCTCTATCTTTACTTGTAGCTCTTATAAAATCACTAAACATTAGAATTTTCAGCTGCCTAGATAATCCAGAATAATTTCCTTATGTAAAAATTCTTAATTTAATTACATATGCAAAGAGTTTCTATTCAAATAAGATAAGATTCACAGGTTCAGGGATCACCATGTGGATCACCATATCTACTCCAACTACTAGTATAATTAAAATTATACTAATGGGTACTACAAGATTAGCAATTTGTCTGATATTAGACTATACAGACTAAGGTTTGGATATATTCTTTCTGTTTAAGTAGTCAAACATGTATCCACATAGAAATATTTTCTACATCGTAGCATTCAAGTATGTAGTCCTCAGAATCTGCAATGATGCCTTTTCACCACAGTCTCATCAGAAAATCTGATAAATGATGTTTCAGCACAAACAAAGAAGTGTTCACAGATAGTGTGATCAGCTATACAGATCTAAATGTCATTGATAAAATGTATTTCCTGCAGCCATGGTTTACTGATGGCCAGAGTGAAACATTAAAAGGAAAGCTAAAGAAATGTGAATTTAAAAATACAGACAAATTCCTTAGACTCAATCTGTTTCAGTAACAACTTGTTAGGACTAAGTACTATTTCAGTATTTCTTTGAAGATCTGAGAACAAATGTTTAAGCACCAACTGTTTCAACATCCAGCCACCTACAGGCCCTTAACTTATCAGAAATTTCACAATGTACAAGTTTTGACTAATTCCTGTCAAGGTTCACTTTATTAGCTATGGCCACAATCCACCCTAATACTAAACTTTCCTGCTCAAGCTGTTCAGCAAATCACTTCACTGACTTTATCATAGGATCGTTCATTTCTAATCATTCTTGCTTTTTAAAACTAGAGTATAGGGAATGGATTTTTGCTTTAGTTTGTCTGATAGTTATTAAAACAGAGTCTCACTATGTAGTCCAGGCTGGCTTTGAATTCAGTATGTACCCTGAGTTGGCTTCAAATTTGCTACAATCCTCCCACTTCAGTCTGCCAATTTGTGGGCTTACAGTTATACATCACCACATCCAGATTCAAGTACGTACAGTTTTAAAACAGCTTTACAGAATTACTTACAATTGATATTGAGAAAAATGCATGCTTAGGGTCCACAATTACTGAGTTTTGATAGATGCTTATACTATGAACCTACCACAATCAAGGTAATAAACACATTCATCACATCCAAAATTTCCTCATGCCTTTTTGCTAGTTTGCTTCAACATGATTTGTCTCTGGTAATTTCTTATAAGTGAGCCTCAGAAAATATTGTTTGTCTCTTCAACCCAATCAAAATGCATACACACACAAATCCACACACATACAAACAAATGCACATGACAAATATCCTTGTGAGACTAGTACTTGTGTATCACCTGTGTTTCGGGAAATTATATAATATTTACTTTTATTTAGATATTTTTATTTTAAAAAATAAATGAAAGTTGTAAGTACAGTGGAAACATTGTACCTTGACTATATGTATATATTTTGATTAAAAATGTCTTTAATCTTATCAATATATCCCATTACTTGATATCTTAATTGTATAAACATGAAACTTGACATGCTCAAAAATGCATTTTTGATATCCTCAAATAATAGAAAACTATTCTACTCTTGCCTTTCTCAAAAAATATTCCATTCTTTCAATTTTTTT
>RJWT010005953.1:0-30006 GCA_004365215.1 Cuniculus paca | reverse complement strand
GCTGCAGGAAAGCTAAGCATATGTGTGTGACTCAAGTCCTTGCCAAAAAACACATCAAAAATCACATCATGGGCTCCTCATGTTCTGGAAGCATCTCTAGCAGAAGCCAGGGAAATTCATGCAATCCAGGTGAGATACAAGGTGAGATGGAGCAGCTTGAGAGGAGCAATCAAGAAGATGGTAGGTCAGGCAGACACTCAAGTGAATTATCCCAAATACAAGGCATGGAGGATACCTTTCCAATAACCAGTCCAGGTGGTAGATTATAATGCAATGTTGAGAATTCTGGGTGGAGATGGTATCAATACTCAGAGACATCTAAGTCACTGGTAGACAAGTCCAGTCTCAGTGCTAGGCACAGACATATGGATGTAGTGCTAGCTCAAATGGATGGGAGCTGGCAGATCCCAGGAGAGTATACTGGCTGGACTTGGGATTATGTTGGGAGCCAGTGATATACCAGGTGGAGAGGCTGGAGGTCGTAGGGGTTGTCTCTCACTAGGGTAAAGGAAAAAAACACAATTAAGGACTCATGGAACATCCAGGGCTTTGTCTACCCCAGGTGCCTTGGTATCTGAGGTTGAGGTTTCAAACCCTAGTAGGTCCTGGGGAGAGGTTCCTAGTGTAGCTGCAGACCCACATAGAACTGAGTCCACAGAGTCACCCATATTACAAGTTCCTAAATTGGGAAGGTTTGAGTTCTCTAATAAGTAGAACTAGCAAGAAAGTGATTAAAAAAAAACTAAAAGGTGTTGTTTTTGCTATAGGTAAGAGGAAACAGCAGTTTTGGACTAATTGTAGAGATCTTTACGACCTCTTACAGCACAATATGACTGGGCAGAATCCTGAATGCACACTCACAATTTTCTAAGTGTTTTTTCAGAACACCAGGCAGTTGGGTCATAGCTACAGAATTATGAAAAAACAATGGTTGTTTGTACACCTTGTACATCCAGGTCTGTACCTGTGGGCCATTCCACTTGTCCATGGGCTACTCGCTGATAGTCATAAAGGGAGACTAGGGTTGGGCTAGCACAGCTCATGGCTGTGCCTCAATGTCTCCTCATCGTCCTCACCACCTCCAGCTCCACCAGAATTCTGACACTTCATTTTCATTTCAGCCCGCTCTTTCTTGTCCATTGGTGTTGAAACTCCTGCAAGCTGTCCTGCTCAGTCCAGCAAACACCAAGGATTCTGGCCTCCTTGACTTCTGGCCCTGCACACCCCTGTACAGCTTCAAGGGAGCTCTTTGCTCGAGCTCTGACCACAGCACCACATACAGCCCCCACCAGCCTGACCAGCACACAGATATGTACACTCCAGCCTCTTGACATTCACCCTTTGGTGGACACTGCAAACAGCAGAGGTATCTCAGCCTTTCCAATGGGATCCCTCAAACCATTGATGTGAGTGACCATGGGACAAAACCTAAAGCTTCTAGGGGAGCTTCTCATTCCAATGTGAAAGAAAAGAGTGAGCATAGAGGAGGCACTAACTTGGGGTCAGCCCACCACATCCAGAATGTGCTGACCCCATAAAATTTGAATTTTAAAATTTTGCTTTTAAGGATCATCCCTTCGGAACATACAAGTAGCTCATTGAAAGTTTGGAAATTTTCAGTCATCCACATTGATTGTGAAACAATTTAATCAATTGCTTTCCTCCCAATTAGTTATAAGGGGTAAATATCAAATTTGATGGGATACAGGGAAGCAGCAAAATAACTATAGTAACTGAAGACTTTTGGAAGGGAAGGAAATCTGTTTTTAAAAAGACAGTAAGATACAAAATTCCTGATAAATATGGAGGAAATATTCTGAAGTCCAATGGTGCTTTTATTCTTTGATTTGATTGGTTTAAGTCTCTTTTCTACTGTTTGATTACAATATGTGAGAAGATAGGAACAGGTCTTTTGAAGAAAACAGGGGACATTAAGGTAGCCATTGTTGGTTTCTTGTTGTCTGATTTGATGGCCTGTAATGCTTTCACTCTTTTGTTTTGTCTGGTTTTATATTATTTTGTTTTGTTTGAGTTTATTGTGTGTAAATGTATGAACAACCATTTCGAAGAAGGCAAGAGACACGAGGGTAGCCATGTTAATCTCCTGTTGTTATGTTTTGAAGACCTGTATTGCTTGCAGTGTTCTGTTCTGAAATGCTATGTTGTGTTTGACTCTATTCTGTTTTGTTTTGTTTTGTTTTGTTCTATTCTCTTTAAAATAAAAAAAAATTTAAAAAAATAAAGACAGTGCTAGAAGGGAAAAAGGAGAGAACTTAAAAGTCATAAAGACCTGGGTCACGGTTTGGTGGTACCAGGATGTAGAAGAGAGGTACAAAAAGACCAAAGTTTCTTTTAGTTGTTATTGTCCACATTTTACAAGGACTAGCTATGCATTAGGAAAGAAGGTGAAATTCTCTTCTGTATTCCTCATGGTTCCCCTCCTGTTATTATCATTTGTAAGCGTGCTTTCATTTTGTGGATGCACAAATTCAAAATGGGTAACATTTCCAATGATTCAAAGTCCAAAGGGTACAACAGTTTCTTCTAGAAAGCAACATGCAGCTGACTGAGGATCTTTCTGGAGTTGAATAATTTGTACACTAGCAAGAATACATTCATACCCACATATACTCTCATTTTCCCTGAGGCCGGTATTTTTAAGGAACATCAAGTAAAACTGACTTTGAGTGTATTTGGGGACCTGACAACCATTTAAAACATTTTTCCTATGAGGGAAACTGTTATCAGGTCCACAGATTCAACCCAAAGGTAAAATTTCGTACTCAAGTACATCCACAAGTTGGAGACTTCCTGTTTAGATCTGTAAAAAGCAGCGCTGAACAAGCAGAGATACAAAGAACGAGAAGGCAAAAAGTGAAAGTAGTCTGTATATGCTAGATTAATGTTTGCTATGCTTTTCTTTTTCTCCCCCAAAATACCTTCAAATGAGCTTTTAAGTAGTCAACATTTTGGGAGGCTAAGAGTTTACAAGAAATGATAGCTGGAAGAAATCTTCTTAGGCTATCAAAATTCTTCTTCTTTCTGTGAACTCCGTGTAAGCGGTTCCAAGGCTGTCCACTGAGTTCCTTTCTAATTACCACCCCACTGTCTAAAATGACCACATCCAGGATGAGACTCCGTGCATTCCATATTCTCATCTGAGAAATACCTCAGCAAGAGAAGGGGCCAAATGTATGCATTTCATTTAATGTTGCTAGCTGATATCTTCTGGTAGGAAATTTTGGTTTTGCTTGTTTCAACTTAACAATGTGAAAAAAGGATGAATGTGTAGATCACTATTCCCAGAAATTGTGTGTGCAAACAGGTCACCAGGCCTGGGTTCAAAGTGTCACTTCTTGGGGGACATTTCAGGAACTTACCATAATCCATTCCCTAACCACAAGTTTATTATGACGTCTGCGAATGAACAGCAGGGAACATCCCTGAGATTATTAATGTTCAGGTTTCTCACCTTAGAAAGAGGCAGTACAATAATGAAAGTGAACTAATTCAATTCCCCTTCAAATTTGTTTGGACCTCAGAAATCCACCCTTTCTTTCTTGACCAGAATTAACTGAAAAAATTCAGTTTTTGCTGCAAAAAGGAAAATTGATAATATAGGTAGATGGTCGTGTGCACCTATCCTTGTGGATTTCTAAGTTTCTTAAATGCAGGGCTGCCAGATATAAAAAATAGACAAAAAGAGAGAGTGGGAGAGAAAATAAATATAGGATACTCAGATAAACATAAATTTCAGACAATGTCACCATCATTTTATACTACACAATGCTTAAAAAACAGCTTTGCACACAGTACTTTTTCCCAAAATTGTGTGCTAAATTGAATTAGCAATATTTCAACGTATTTATGTACTTATTAATTTAGCAAACACATAGCACCAAGTGTTAAGCATTTTTCTACATGCTTTACAAATCATCACTTATCTAACAGACAGTTGGATCCATGAATATAAGAAAATCACAGATAATAGTTTCTTTTTAGAATTTTAAATCTCTGTGGTATCTTTATTCATCAGGTCAGCACAATCTAAACTTGGTTGCCATCAGAGTAAAGTTTTGTGTATTTTTTATTTGATTGTGAAAATATTTAAGTACAAAATGAAGAAAATACAGAAAAGTTACAAATAGACAATAAAGTCACCCTAGCACCTGTTAACACTTTTCCTTAGACATATATTTTGAATAGCCATAAAATAATGAGCTCATTGTATCCAAATAACTTTCCAGGCCCAGTCATTCTCAATCCTGGAATCCTATCTTACTGCAGCCAATATACTTATCACTATCTGAAATTATCTCATTTATTCAGTTTTCACTTGTGTTCTGTCTCTTGCTAGTAGGATCAAATCTCCCTGTACACCTTTAATGCAGACACATAGTCAATGCTCAATAAATATATCTTAAGTAAATTAACATTCTCCCTACAATGTGCACAGGATGACTATAATCGATTCAGCATGATTCCCTCAGGGCTTTGTTTCTTTGGTACAGGTAGGTCCTAAATCTGAAATTTATACCCAAGATTTCTCAGGCTCAACACTGAAAACAGAATTTTGGCTAAAATTTAGTGGTCACCGTGTCCAAAAAATTTCTGTACAGGCTATAGGAGTTATGTAATGTTGCAAAAGTGCTTTCTAAATGCCAGGGAGATATTGTTTGTTTCAGATTTTAATGGGTTAATCCTTTTCCCTCCTGAGATGATTATACGCAAAAACTTGACAATTGCAAATTTTAAGTGAGAATGTATTTAACAAGGTCAATAGAAAATGTCATTTTCATATGTCCTATAAAGCCAAAGTTTTGCTTTTTCCCCAAATGCTTATTTGACAGACCAGTGTTGTTAGGTATGAAAAATTCAATATGCACTAAGGGAAAATAGAAATGGGGCATCTGTTGAACAGTAATTGGTGTCTGAAAAGATTTCTTATCACGGCCCTAGGACATAGTGAGACACAAAGAAGAGGGCCTGGTTTGACTTACGGATTTTTTCCCATTAAATTACATCTCATTGCATATATTACCACAACATGTCCATGAAGTAGATAATAAAGACACCGTTATTGTTCCCATACTACAGGGTTGGAAACTAACAACTCAATAAGTATTTAAGCATCTATTTCTTGCCCGGTTCTGTGCTAAGTAAAGCATGGCCAAGAAAAGGAGCTTTAGATATAATTTGGAAGGCAACAGGAAGATGCTTCAAGCAATTAGAAAAAAAGAAAGCAAAAAAACAGGTACTCATTTACTATGAATACCAGAGTTTTGGGAAATGAGAGGTGGGTAGGGCGCTGTGGAGAAATAACATTTCCAAAGATGAAAAAGAAGCAGGGAAGGAACAATAGCTAAGCCGGTTGCAATATAACCTCCTGTGGCTTGAGCACTTACTGTCTGCCAGCTACCATTGTAAGGGCCTGGCCTAAACTCATTCCATCCTCACAACAGCTCCGCGCAGTTGACCAATCCTATTATGACCCCCACCCTCCATGAGGAAACTGCAGGATAAAAAAAAGAGTCCCCATGTCATGCAGACAGTAGGAATAGGGAGACTCTTAAGGTAAATAGAATGAGCTAATTAATCATGAGGGCAGCCTAGAAATTAGAATTAGAGAGACCCCCCCCTCAGCTGGGGAGGAAGTTTTCCCTTACTTACGAGTGAGGACCCAGCCCAACTCATCAGAATATACCCATTCTGCAGAATGTTGAATCTTAGTCTGGGGTCAGTCCTGTCAGCCAGCAGTGTTAAGGTTTAGGACCCCTTTATAATTTTAACAATGACTGAGAATCCAAGAGAACTTTTCTGTAAATGGATTATGTATATCATATCTTCAACATAGAAGTGAAAACAAATTTTTAAGACATGAAAATACTAAATGACCTTGATAAACTCATTAGATGGAAACATAAATAATACTTTCATGAAAAATACATTTTCAAAATAAAAAGAAACTAGGGAGGAGAATGACGTTTTTAATATATGTTACGTATTTATATGTCTAGCATAACACAATGCAGATAGATTCTCATATCTGTTTCTATATTTGATATGTTTTGGTATGTTGTGGTGTCTGAAGAATATGAAGAAAGTCTACTCTCACATAGACATATCATTGGAAAAGGAAGGAGTATTTTAATACTGGATAATTTGTGGAGTATTTTAATAGCCTTTTCAGATAATTTGTGAACAATCTTTTTCAATGATGCATCAAAACTTGCTCACTTGTAGTATTTCTCTCTTGTTGTTTGTTAAAGTTTTATTTATATACCAAAAATTCATCAGTTTAAAGTGTACAGTGTGATGAAATTCAGTGCTGATCTCAAAGAGTACATCAGTTGCTAAACCCTAAAAAACACCTTTGTGCCCCTTCGCACTCACTGTGGCCTCCTTGCCTCTAGCTCTCAGCAACTAGTGATCTGCTTTTCTTATGTTTTTTCTAGAATTTCATAAAAATGGAACCATTCATAGTTGCTTTATTTTCCTTCTTTCATTTAGCATAATATTTTTGAGATTTACATATGTTGCATACATGAGTATTTTGATCCCTTCTAGCGTTACGTACTATTCCACCGGATACTGTGCGATTTGTACATTCACCAACTATTAGGTATTTAAACCGTTTTCAGTTTTTGGCTATTAACAATAATGCTGCTATCAACATTTGTATGCATGGTTTTGTAGATGTATGTTTGAATTTCCCTAGTAAATAGCTGTGAATGGACTTCATTACGAACTTATGTTTAATGTTATAATGTAGTGATAAACTGTTTTCCAAAATGGCTGCACAGTTTAACATTTCAGTTTGCGGTGCATGAGAGCTGTAATGTTACACATCTTTATCAATATTTGGTATTGTCCTCCTACTTTATTGCTTCTAGTGGATATGTATTGGTTTCTCACTGTAGTTTTAATTTGCAGTTTTTTTTTGTAGTTCTGGGGATTAAACCTTATAGCTTTCATAATGAGTTACAGCCACAGCTCTTTCTATTTTTTATTTTGAAGCAGGGTCTCACTAATTTGCTAACTTGCTTGGAACTCGAAAATCTGCTACCTCAATCTCCTAAGGTGCTGAAATTATAGGTGTATACCACTATACCTAGATTAATTTTCACTTCTTATATGACTAGTGATGTTGACAAGTTTTTATATTCATTAAACATCTTTTGTAATGGTTCTATTCAATATTTTTGCCCATTTTCAAATTGGATTATCTAATTATTGAACTGTAAGCAGGTTTTTCTGCTTTTGGATATTCTAGATTCAAGCCAAATGTTGGGTTTATATTTCATAAATTTTTTCCCAATCTATCACTTTGTGTTTTTTTGTTTGTCTGTTTGTTTGTTTTGTTTTTTTTGGAACCAGGGATCAAACTCACAAGCTTGTGCTTGCCAGGCAAGCACTTGTGCTGCTGAGCTCAATGCCTGGCTTGCTTTTCTTTTTGTTTTAATTATATCTTTCAGAAGGCAAACATTTTAAATCTTCATTAAAATGATTATGCCAATTTTTTCTATTTTGAGTTAATTTTGCCACATAGTGTTAGGTGATTGTTACTGTTCGTTTATTTATTTATTTGTTCCATACAGATATCCAGTTGTTCCAGCACCAACTTGTTGAAAAGACTTTCTTCACACTGGTGAATTACTTTATCTTTGTTCGAAGTCAATTGGCCACGTAACTGTGAGTCTATTTCTGAGCCACTCGTTTCCTCAATCTATTTTTACTTTAGTGTATCATTGTTTTGATTACTATAACTTCATGGTAAGTCAAAAATTAGGTAGTATAGCTTCTCTAATTTCAGCTTTTTCCCAAATTGTCTTAGATAATCTAAATCCTTTACTTTTCCATATATAAATTCCATACATTTTCAAGCCAACTTATTAATTTCTTCAAAAAGTTCCATTGCAATTTTTGTTGCTATTGCATTGAGTCTTTGAATCAGCCTGGGAAGATTGCCATCTTATTGCCATCTTAGTAATATTGAATCTTCTAACCAAGGAGTCGACAAACTATGATCTGCAGGCCAAATCTAGACGATCTTTGTATGGCTTCAAGCTAAGAATGGCTTTTACATTTTAAATCAATGATAAAAACAAAGCAAAAAAGGATTTTCCAGAGACCAATGCAGTCTGAAAAGCCAACAATATTTACTACTTGGCCCTTTATAGAAAAAGCTTTCCAACGTCTTGGACTAACCTTTCAATATGGCACAACTCTCCATTTATTTACCACTTCAATTTCCCCTTGCAGTGTTCTGTAGTTTTAAATTCATGGGCATCACACACTTGTCATTAAATTCATGCCTGGGATTTATTTTTGTGAACTACACTTCGTGGTGGTTGGAGGCAAAGCTTTTTTTAAGAACTCAGATTTCATGATACAAATACAAAAGTATTATTTTAATAATATTGTAGAAGGACCCACATAGACTAGAAGAAGGGAAAATGGGGAAGCTGCAATATTTAAAGTGAGAAGTACTAAAGAAATAGGTTAGTGTAGTGGGAGAAAAAAGTAAATTCAAAAAAAACATTTCAAAGGAAGGAAAGGCAGGTTGGTAACGGATTGGATAAAGAGGATGAAAGAGAAGGAAGAGTCAAAGACAACTTCAAGGTTTCTAGCCTCTGATGTTAAATGGCTCGTCCATGGTGATTTTTATTTGGTTTACTTTTATCATCTGGATGCACAAATGGGATTTTCCCACATCTAGCTATTGTAGCTCACTACATTCAGATTTACCATTGAAATTACCTTCTATCTCTTCACACCCTGTTAGTGAACAGGTAGTATTTTGATGGATGTTACATGATCAGAGAAATCCTGGGTCTTGGTGGCATGTGGAACATGGCTCTCTGTAAATCCTTGCTTTAATTAATCTTTCCTTATTTGAAATCTTTTTGGTTATGTGGTAACCTAATACAACATCATTCTTACAACTTTGTTTGTTAAGAAGTCATTAGCTCTTTTAAGGCATTTCTGTTATTTATGACATTTAAAACTTTCCTCCTTTTTTCCATCCTTTGGCTTTCTTTTGAAGTCACACTATTAAACCTCCTTAAAAAATATTTATGTGTGTTTAGTTAACAAAAGCTCCTGTAAGTTGAATCCATGCTGGGAAAAGGTTCAGGTAAGCTCTCTATATAAGCTTACAGACAATTGTGTAAATCTTCAGCCATTAAAGAGAAAGGAGAAAAAAGCCACCCTCATTACACTGCTGTCATTTGCTCTTCATCTCCTGTCCTCTTTAGCAGCATTAAGATGGGATGTAAATTTGCCAGTTAATGCTGTTAGAAAATGGATGGTTCAAGAAGGGCAGGAATTAGAGATCAGCATTAGGTGCAGATAAGCCCCTTTGCCTCCGCAGTGGCGGCTGTTTAACATTCATGGGAAAATCATCATCAAACAGCGTTATCACAGCTCTGTTGATGGCTGAGGAACTTCATCACTATGATAATTTTTTTATAGCTGTGAGCCAAAAAGCTCCCTTTTATTTCTGCTGTCTCGAGCTGTGATAGAAGCTTGTTTGTATGGGTAGGACACAGCAAACCCTGGGCTCCTCAGCCCGGTTTGATTTCTTTTTCCCTCCCCTCTGCTCTCTCCTCATGCATGTTGCACTAAACAGTCCCACTGATAAAAATACATACATAAATATAAAAATGGAAGTCCTCCAACAATCCTTCAAAGCAGAACAGATATTTTTATGATCAGTAATTCAAAGTTTGACAAGTGATGCCATTCTGTAATGAAACTGTCATCCATTTTATTGTGAGCAAAATGCTAACTTGATAAATGGAACGTGGAAGGGTGGGGGCAGGCCAAAGGCGGGGGAAATAATGCCTGACTCCGATTACCTGGAAAGCAACTATTGCAGCAGTCAAAGTATCCCTCAATAGCATGTTTCTCCCCAATAGGCTAAGACATCCAAGCTCCTTGCCTATAATTATGTCTTTCTAAGTCAAGCAGAGTAAACCCAAGCCCGGGTCTTCTGTATGTAGTCCCTTTTGACTCTATTCTATTTTTATGTTTTCAGTATTTGGGGACAAAATTGGTTGTGTTACTCTAAATTTACCAAATTGACTTGAGAACATACAATCTTTGCACACGATATTTCCCTGACATGTTTAGACATCTGCAAGTATATTGGAGATAAAAATTGTGCTTACTGCTTGCAGCATACTTGGGCAAAGACATGTGCTATTCTTCTGGGGTAGATAAGGAAACTATTCAAAGAAAATTTAAATTTATTAAGGTGCTCAAGCTTGTGCTTCTTTGCAGCTTTGACCTCATTTCTGGAGGCTTAACTGCTCTAAGTGACTTTTCCCTCCTTTTGGGATGCAGCTAGAAAGGCGTGGAGCTCAAAAGCAGTTTTGTATCCCTACCGAAAAGGACTATCATTTCAATAGTTGGGATTTGAATTCAGGATTGACTTAGCTACTTCAGTAATGTACTTTCCACCCTGGTTCATTCTGTTTCTTTCCCCCAGAGCGAGAGCAGACTCCCAGTCCTGCCATGATGGGTTGAATTATGCTTGGAGTTTGGAGATAAGGACTTTTGTCTATGAGGCTCAGCTTAGACGACCAAACTCATTTCCCTGAAGACTAGAGTTTGAATCCAGCTAGGATCCTGGAGGTGAAAGGATAGTGCCTTATCATTTAAGTATAGCTATTTAAACATAAGTTTAAAAGAGATACTGCAGGATGGAGGGACAGCGCTGTTCCTCGAAGGATAATCTTGAGGACAGCAGGCTGGCTGTTCCCCGAAGATCAGATAACCCTCTCTCTCCCCAAATAGCTTTGGTCACCTCTGACTTCTCAAGATCAAGAGCCAAGGATGCTTCCTCATTCCAAGATTTTCTGTTTCATGCTTGTTCAAAAAAAAAAAAATTCTAAGAAGGTATTTAATTTTCTTGAACACACTCCTTGAACTGACTATAGGTTTAGTCTTAATTCTGCAAGCTTTTCTTTGTTGGTGGAAAAAAATCACAGGGCCTCTCTATAAGGGAGTATTGGGTATGCTTGGTATTCATTCCTCTCAAGGACCTCTGATACATACAAGCTAGACATGGGAATAACTTTCTAAAGTCTCCTTCATGCCAAGCAAGGAAGTATCCTTTCCCTACCTAGGTGACCACATTCAAAAGAATTCCTGCACTTTTCCTATCTCAGCAGATGGAAACTCCAGGGCACTTACCTTCTTTCTTTCCTTGCTTATTGCCTATCTCTCTACTATAATGTAAACTCTCTGAAAGCGACATTTGTATCTGTCCTTTATTTTCTTTCTTTTTCCTTCATTTTCTTTTTATTTATTTATTATTTATTTTTGTATCTCCAACTACATGTTGGGGCTGAGGCCTGAAAGCGTGTCATGGAATTATGACACAGCACTCATGGCGTTAACCCTGACAGATAACCCAAGAAATCCCAAGGAGAGCAGGACCATTTCCAGACACCAATAGTGACCCCAAAAGCCCCTTTGCTTTCCAGGTATATTTAGGAAATGTAGAAATTTGTTCATCTCTAAAGTTGGACAAAAGAAGCAGATTCAGGGAAAGGTATGTTTTACATTTTACATTCCTCCTGGAGTAGAACAGATAGAGCGAGGACTTCATGGAGGGGAGAGATGCTTTTTATCAACAATTACAGGAAATAATATTTATGGTCAGTGGCTTTTTCTAGCTCTTTCTTTCTGTGGAAACATAGATCAGTGGTTCTCCATCTTAGTTATAAAGACTATATGGTAAGCTATGCATCATTAAGTGACCTCCTGCTCTGGAGACCAGGTGGGTGTCTCGTCTTACAACACCCAACCAGAAGTCCATTCCCTACCAGGGATCCTGGGGGCATCATCAACCTACAAAGGCTTGAAAACCGTACTTCTAACCCACATGAAGTAGCACTGACTGCATTAAGCAACCACAAAAATCACACATTCTCTGATTTGGTTCATTTTACACTAACAACTGTAGGAAATGGCTTTGAGTTCACAAGAACAAAAGACAATGATGATAATTTTCTTTGGCTCTCTTGACAAGCCATTAGCAATTTTCTAGGTCTTTTTTTCTCCTTAAATCCATCCGTCCATCTCATTATCTTGAACTAGCTTTATTTTTTCTTGGAAATAAAAAAAATTAATTAAACTTTTAGTAACTAGAACCTATTACAAAGATATCTTGTATCCACAATATGTAGGTTATGACTCATTGTCAATTAATACATTTTTTCCACCTAATTTTGGCTTTGGAGTTAAGGATAGTTAATCTCACAAGAATTTCATTAACTTTACTAGACATATCTGTGTATGCCCACACACATGCATGTAATTCTATACATACACATTCTCATGCATTTGACAGACTCACAGCATAGGTTGGTTTTATCACAAAACTAAATTTATGTAATTTTTTTTTTTTACTGTGCTGGGTATTGAAACCAGGTCCTCAAGAATGTTAAGCAAGTGTTCTACCACAGAGTTTGTATTCCCAACCTTAAACCTTTTTATATTTTTGGATATCTTGTAGATACGAGGACTTCCTCTGAAAGGTATAAAGATAGCTCATTGCACCTGAGTTTATGTCAATTAAAAATTGAGCATAATAAGCTAGTTGTTTTCATCAATACTATCTTATATGACATTCCTATGTGATTCCCATGTGACTCTATTTATCAACTCTTTAGTAAGATCAAAATCTGAAGCTACTTCGCAACATAGAAACCACCTCCGTCTCTGGGAACTGGGGAAAGATTTCATTTGATGGAGTGGTTACTGGCAAGGAATGGTTGGTAATATTATGCATTGAAACCTGCTTCCCAGAATGCAATTTTCCCTGGCCTGTTTTCACCTGGTTTCTTCACTAGCCATTCTTTAGGAAGAACATTAGAATTAAGGAACCAGGAATTCATGCTTGGGTCTTGACCATAGGATCTTGAACCAACCACTTGTTTTATTAGTCAAACTAAGAGGTTATAAGCAAAATGACCTAGAACCTGCATAAGAGCTAAATGACTGACCTCCCCTCACCAAAGATGCACTCTTACAGTTGGAATGTGTCCCCCTCAGCTTATGAGTTGGAAACTTAGTCCCCAATGCAATGTGTTGAAAGACGGGTCCTTTAAAAGGTGACTTGGGTCCTGAAAGCTCTGCCCTAATGTATAGATTCACACTGTGACTGAGGGAGAGTGGCTGTCTCTGGAGTAATTTCCTGATAAAGACGGCCCCTTTCCTCTTGCTCTCCCTTTCACTCTCTGCCACAGGATGACCCAGCAAGAAAGCCCTCTCCCAATGTCTGCACCTTGGTATCAGACTTCTCAGCCTCTACACTAAGAGAAATAAATTTCTTTACTTTACAAAGTATCCAGTCTGTGGCATTCTTTCATAACAGCACAAAACAGACAACTATAGTGCCAAAACACTGGAATGATCTGTAATTCATTTTCTCAGAAGGGATAGGATTGTTCCAGCCCATTTGTGCTCTCTCGCCTCCACTGACCCAGCACACACCTACACGCAGTGGATCAGAGGACTGATGGCAGCAACTGGAGGCTATGGCATAGCGAGAAGTCAGATGACCCATGCAGGGCCAGTCCTTGAACTCGGAGACAAAGTCCACTAGGTGGCAACCCTCGGGGTCACACAACCGCCCTGAGAGGCGCCCAGGTTCTGCTGCATTGCTACAATGCTAACAGCCACACCTGCTGCCACCAAAGCAGGTGAGAGGCGCTCTCTCAAACTCTGCCCTTTACAATAGGACTCATTATAAGAGCCCAGCCAGGCCCTGAGAAAACATTCAAATGTATCTGTCACCTCTAACAATTCACAGAGCAGATTCTCCATTTCCTTTGTTATGTTATGAATAATTCTACAGCTTCTCCAGTTTTATTAAGAAGCCTTTCCCTTAGTTTCTCTTTGTTCTTTTCATCTAATCTCTTAATGGAAGTTGCTAATTAAATTCCTATAACCATTTTTTTAACAGTGTTCTGAATAGCAAAGTCTGTCAACTGCAGAAAGCGTATATTCTTATCAACACGCCTGTTGCCTGGAGGAGCGAAGGCCTCGCTGACAGATGGCTGCCAAGGGAGGCCCAGCAGTCCTCACATCTGTAGCAACTGTGAGCAGGAGAAGGGAAGAGTACAGGCTGGAGAGGAGGTCTGCTTGGGTTCAGCAAATAGAAGCAAGGTTGCAAAAAGACTCCATGAGTCTCTAGCAGAAGTCAGAACGTGGAAGCCAAGAATTCTGGCCATATACTTTTTTGCAAGCATGTCCCATTAACAGTTTGATGCTGTCTCATAAACAGTTATGTGGACCTTTAAATCTAAGTGGTGTCAATCTCTAAAGGAAATTTTAAAAGCAGCTGAAAGTCTGACATATATGCCAACACATCCCTTTATAGGACACAAGTCATCAAATTGACTTCCACAAATATCCTCATTGCTGTCTGGTTTCATGGCCTTTAAGAACAAGGAGGAATGGCCTTTTTTACTGAACTTACATTGAAATTATAGATGCAAATATTTTCTCTCAAACCAATTCCACTTTTACGCCCACAGAGGCAGTTATCTACACAACATCTTGCAGCTAGTTGTTGGCATAGATGAAAGCATGATGCAAAAACACAGGAATTAGTATGAAATCAGTTCCTTTAAAGGAACATTTGTCTTGATCAAATGTTGGTTGCTGCCAAAAGCAAAATTTCACCTCTCAATAAATACTTTTTCCTAATAGTGGTTGACAAGTACTGATGGTAGGCACAGGACATAGAGTAGTTGTCACAACCTAGCTCAAGAGAGTGGGCTAAGGCCACAGGTCTACTGTCCTCCTACTCCAAAGCCCATGAGTCTTCACAAGAAATGTGTGCTTTCTGTGTTCATAACACAGCTGGAAAACACAAGAGATTGACCAGAGATTTGAGGAATTTCTCAAAGATATAAAGATCCAAATGTGTAGAAAAAATAAACCTATAGTTTAGCAAACCGACAACTCAAAATAAGAGGAAAATGCACCTAAGATAGAAGCAATTCTGAGAAAGCTGCAGATACAGAGGCAAAGGATAGAGTGAGGAAATGATCAGAGTGGTTAAAAAGTTAGCTCAGCAATTGTATCTGTCCAAAAGAAATATTTAATGTCTGTACACTGATACATACAAATAAATGTCTGGCTCATCATAGTGAAACAGCCTGATTGTCAATCCAGCAGTGAGTGAGGCACTATGAAATTATGTAGATCACTATGCTTTGAGATGAAAACATCTCCAAGATATAATATCAATGGAGAAAAAAAAGCAAAATGTAGAGAACCATAAAATGAGTGAGTAGATAGATGAATGGATGGATGGATGGAGGGATCGATGGATGGATAGATGAATGAAATGCATGTTTCTAACAATGAAATGCATGTTTCTAAATGCAAAGATACAGATCTAGGCGACAAGCTGCTTTTAGACTTTACCTTTTGGGACACTGAGTAATGATACAGTTAAGGTGAGGGGGATATTCACTTTTACTCTCATGCACGTGTAATGCCTGAGACCATATTAATATGTATGTGTGTGGTCATAGGTACACAAGGCAAAAAAGAGACAAAAGCACACGCTGCTTGTTCTCAAAGGAATTGTGTGGGAGTTAATGTCAGGTCAGAAAAAAAATCAATGGACATTTAATGAATCAGATGATCTGATGGAGCAATGTCAAGGTGGCTTAACACTCTTCAAGATATGAATAGCCCAGGGTAGAGTATAAGGGCTTCCCCAAAGCAGGGATGATGAAGCTGAGCTCTGGAAAGGGTAGGGCACTGGTCAGATGGACAGGAGAGCAAGGATCAATGGAGGGAGCCAGTCAGCAAACCTAAGGTGTTTACTTTTAAGTGAGCATCAAAGATGAGCCTGGGTCCTTGAAAGCCCTGTTGAGGCTCTCCCCTCCCTCCTGGACCTGTCATTTGGGAGGTGGTGTATCAGTGCTCCAGACCTGGTGTGAGAGCTGTGGAGTGCGCATGTCCAGCAAGGTCACCTCTCAGTCTCTCCTTTCAGTAAGGCACTATGAGTTTCAGAATCACAGGATGATGTGGGGAGAAGCTGATAACCTCTTGGAAAGTTGGGTCAGCTGCTGGAAGCTTTCCTCACAGTCTGGCCTATAGCTACCCACATGCCATCTCCATTTAATCTCCTACCACCACCACCATGGGCCCAGAAGCCCTCAGCAGTTGGCCAAGAAGATTCAGGTGAAGACAATGGAGCAAGCAACCCTTTCTTTGTCCTTTTCCTCTGCCTTCTGTGAGATTAGTTGATGACTCCACAATAATCCCTGCCCAGAAAACTTCACCTCCTAAAACCTTCCTGAAGTTTCACATGTGGACCAGTCACTCCTCCAAGTAGCACAGAGTTGAATTTTGGAATGTGGATTTCCATGCTACCATGAAGCAGGTGAAATACACAGTGAAGCCAGGAGAGGTAGGCTGTCTATCCCTGGTGTAGCAACTCATGCACATTCAAAAATCACAGCAGCTCTCAAGGAAGGTCCCATGCTAGGTCTTCCCAAAAAGATATTGGCATCTGTGGAGAAGAAATGTGGCCGGCACTCTGTATTTGACACAGCCTCATGCAACCTGAAGACAGTCTGTGCCTCTGATCCCTGGGAAGTAATAGAGGGGCAGCCACACTAGCATCATATTAGTCCTTGGGCACCACAAGCAATTGCCACAAACTGGGTGGCTTAAAATAACAGAAATTTGTTCTCTCATAGTTCTGGAGTTTAGAAGTCTGAAATTGAGTTACCAGCAAGTTGCACTACTTCCAAAGGCTTCATAGTAGAAAT
The DNA here is from genome assembly GCA_004365215.1 of Cuniculus paca. Taxonomy (NCBI): domain Eukaryota; kingdom Metazoa; phylum Chordata; class Mammalia; order Rodentia; family Cuniculidae; genus Cuniculus; species Cuniculus paca. The sequence continues at coordinate 13,195 of RJWT010005953.1, read as the reverse complement.
CTTTCTTCTGTCTTGCAGCTGCTGGTGGCTTCTGGCATTCCTTGGCTTGTGGCCACATCACTCCAATCTCTGCCTCTATCTTTACTTTGTCCTCCACTGTGTCTGTGTCTTCTGTCTTTCTGTTATTTACAAGGACATTGTCATTGGACTTAGGGCCCACTCACATAATTCAAGATGAACCTATCTTGGGATCATTAGCTTAACTTCATCTCCAAAGACCTTTTTCCCAAGTGAAATCTCATTCATTAGGTGCAAGGGTTAGGATGTGGAGAGATCTTTGAGAGGGACACAACTGAATCCTCACTAAATACTCGGTCAGCTTCATTGGTTTTCCCAAGGCCTTTCTTTGGTCTTAGTTTTCTCTACCAAGCCCAAGGTCTGTTTTAGACTACACATTTGGCTTACCATCTACTGCAGAGAAAAGGAACAGTGGCAATAAAATGATATGGTGCTAGAGATGAGACTGAGTAATCTTGCTATTTTGATGGGAAAACTGTCCAGAAAAGTCTGGTTGCTGGCCCAAAGTCACAGTTTGTAGACAAAGCTAGGACTCAAATCCAGGGGCTCATTCTACCACCCCATGTTCTGGAGATATAAGCTTCTCGGTACTAATGTTTCACTTCAGTTCCAGGTTGGGTATTGGGCAGATGACAATTACATGAAGGAGGAAATATTAAAAATTTCTATTTCTCTCATTTTGAAACTTCTTTTTCAATAGCAGGACCTCAGGAATTTCACTCCCATTGGGCAGAATATAACCAGTGTTACTCAGACTACTTAATGTTTTCTTGCTTAGGTCTCACCCTGTCCCAATAAATGAACCTGTCTCTTTATTTCAGAAATTTTGGGTGTACTAAATTGTGCTTTGTTCCAATTAGAGAAAAACTACCCCAAATGCTATGAAAACAAATCATGAACTTGAAGAAGTGTTATCACGGCCTTTAGTTCAGGCTGGTAAACTAAGGAGTTGGATAGCACACTTCAAAGACTGGGCAGTATTTTTCTTTGGACCTGGATTAGGAAAGAATGGGGCTGGGGGGAGTGTCGGGAGCAGTCTCTGGACTCACTTACAAGGTCTGGCTTGATAGGAACTGGGTGCCTGTGAATATCTGTTATGTAATGCATACCCCAAGCAGTTGTAAAGTCATTCAGACAATAGTCAAACTTGGGAAGTTCCCAACTCATGAATATTACAGATAGCCCATTTTCTTCACCTCCAGTTAAATCTGATACTTTTGAATAGGCTGCGAGGTGTCTGAGACTTTATCTGAGCCAGAGCCGCTAAGCTGAAAGGAGACGTGAATGGATGAGGGAGTCATTCAAAAAATGCTTTCATTTGGTTTCAGAAACACTTTCTTTGTTTTGATGTGCTCAGAACATCATCTATTTGAAGTCTGGCTCCACTAGAGTTTTTATCTCCAAAGCAAGAAAAGTATGGTAATCTTAAATAAATAAGCCACCACAACAAAATGTATTTAAAAAAAAAAAACTTTCCAAGAGATTTGCACATTTTGAACACAGGCAATGCCTATATAAAAACCTACATATGTGACTCTAAGCTATAGTTCCTCTTTTTCTTTGTTCTTTATGAAAATATTCACTTCTATCCAACCAAATTAACATATATTATCACAAATGTGTCATTCTCAAATTTCCTGAGTGGACCTTATCATTCACCATTCTTTTTTTTTTTTTTTTTTTTTGGCCATGACTGTCTTTTTGAAAACAAAACAACATTATTCGCACCAGTAAGTGTAACAGGCACAATGGGAGAAAGCACTGGAAGCAACTTCTTTGTTCTTATCAGGGCGACCTCTCCCTTCAGGTCTTTTTTTCTTTGCCTCTCTGGAGTCACATCTCTGAGAAGGAACTGTGGAACCCTATGTTTTATTAGTATACCCCACACCCTTCTGTCCTCTCACCTTTCTTTGTGCTCCAGGGGAATTCAGCATCCCAGGCAAAAATCTAACTCCTGGCTTTATCCTGCACTTGACAACAGTATATTTTGTCTGAAGAGAAATGCTCAATTCTTCTCACTATCTTAATTCATAGGTGGCTTAAATGGCTAGGAAAAAAAGACCAAGTAGATGGCTTCCTGATACTTTAATAAGAAATAAAACAAACTACTTAAAGTCCCATTTGGAGCCAGATCCCCTATGGAGAATTTGGCCAGACCCAAATGAATACTCATTAGTAAGATGGGAGATTAGTGAATTTGTGTATGTTCCCACACCTGGGAGTGAATTCGTATGAGAAACACTTGGACATGCACAAATTAGAGGTATCTTGAAGGATGGGGAAACAGCTCAGGTCACTGTAAATTCTAATTCAGTTCAGGAAAACAGAGTCCCCTAAAAGATTCCTCTTATGTACAAATTTAGACTTCAGAGCCAGCATAGTGGAGAAAAATATTTCAGAATTTTCTGTCTAACACCAGTGGATACTAAGAGTATTGCCTTTTAGATTCGCCCTTTAAAGCAACTTATTGCTAAAATATTTTTTGATTAAAAAGGAAACTCCTAGGACCTTGGATATGGTACTGGAACAGGAACAGGTTAGTTTTCTGATGTTTAAGACAGAGTTCTTTATGTTATTTGAGCTGTAAATACAATTTACATAAGTGGCTAAATGCTTATGGAATATGATAATGACATGAAATAGGTTGAGCTTTGTCAATTTATAATATAAATTTATAAGTATAAAGCAAATTACTCATCTTTGCCTGCTATTTATTTTTTTTTTACAAACTTTCAGTAGTTTATTTATTAAATCAATATACTACCAAGCCCGGGAGGTTGTTCAAGTCCAAACCACATTTTAATCGTGATTGTCACAGATATATCAAGTGACCAAAATGCAATTCTACCAACGACTACCGGAAGTCTATTTGTTCCAAACCACCAGAATAGAAATGGACTTTGGTGTACCCTGGATTTTTACTTTTGTTTTAGTTATAAGAAACCTCATCTCTTTCTCCAGCCCCTTGGCAATATGTGCGGGCCTCTCACCATTGTCCTTGCCGATTCATTCCTTTCTCAGAAATTCAAGTCATCGTTGTACATTTTAGCTGGGATGCTCTGGTCCCATTTCCATCTTTGCCATTAGGTGGCTTATAAGTGTACACAAACTCCTAAAAGTGAAAGCAGGTGGATCATCTCTTCATTCTGCCAGCCACCTTGGACCAACATGTACTACGGTTGCCTAAAACTACAAAGTTGGTTCATGCCTGGATGATTGTTAAACCTCTGGTTACTCAAGAATTCCAAACTCTACCAGGCACCAACAGCCAGAATATCTGTAAAATTACTCTGAAACATTAAATCTTCATGGCTTGGAGATTAAGAGTGTCTCCCTCAGTGTAGCTATTTTCTAGTACAGTACAAACTGTTAAAATTGACTTGGCACTTGTTAAAGCATCAGCATCCTGACATTTTCCACCTAAACCATTTAGGAAACCACCATGCGGATGTATGTACATAGAACACTGTAGAGACTGTACCCATGTCAGAGGCAAACATGGAGCCTTTTCTAAAAAAGGCTTTTGATCTACGCCTCCTTCTAAATGAGGCTTTGGGGAAAACAAGAAGGAAAACAGCAACATACTTTGATTAAGTTCACAAAGAGGCTATAGTACCCTACATTATCTTAAGAAAAACAAAAACCCAAAGCAGAGTCACAGCCTCTCCATCAGCAGACAGACATTAAAGTACATTAGCACTATCATTTGTATGTCTGTAAATATCAATAAAGTATGTGATTTGGCTTCGCTTTCACACAAAGAAGAAGAACTATCCTTTTCAGGAAATTTCACAGAGATACTCACCAACAAAAGTTCAGTAATTTAATCTTTGGAAAGTTCAATAATGCTAAGTTCAAAATTGCAGGTTTTAAACTAATGTACCTGATAAGTGATGATGGCAGAACTAAAGTGACCCATTATTAGGTAATCTGATATTCCCAGTCCTGGTTATCTGTAACAGAGAAGAGTCTCCCTAAAACAGCAGTGATGGGTTCACATCTACATTCATTGCTGAAGTCAAAAAGAGGCATTCTTTGTGGACTTTATCTGCTTTCAAATGTCTGCCTCCACAAGGAGTGATTGCGCACTCCCCAGGCAGCTATGCAAATGATTCCAATATCTTTGCCTGATAGGTGCTATTTGGTTTGGATGCCATGGATACTGTCTTGTAGACTGGACTGTCACAGCTGTCTAACAGGACTTAGAGACCCTGAACCAAATTAGCCTCTACTTGTGCTACTTCTAGATGGTGAAGAGCCCAAAGGTTGAAGTAGGTGGCATGGGGAGGGTGGCAGCTGGTTGGATTTTTTCTCTTTCTATGTGTCACACTTCTAACTTTTCTCTAGCACAAGCTGTCTTTTTGCAAGGTGTCATGATGCCAATGGAGAGGATTTATAGAGCTTCCCTCTTTCAAATTTAGTTGCACAGGGACACTTATCATTGCTGGTGGTTTGAAACATCTATCTTTTTCCTCCCTCTGAGTGGCATATAATATTTCCAGAGTTGAAATAAACATGGTCCACAAACCTTCATTATACAGTAACACATTAAGAAATAACAGAAAAAAGTCAAAATTTTCTCAAGGTGATTTGTTTATCCCACTGCCCTCTCAAGGCTACATTAAGAGCAACTCTGGAAATATATTTTTGTATTGTACAGTTTTACATGTTCCCATTCAGGAGTAATTTCCCTTTATAAATGGTATCTTTTAAACTGGTGTCTGAACCCAGAGCGAAAGCATCTCAGTGGGAACTGGTGGGCAGGACTGCTACTTCTTTTCTCCACAACCTTGACTGGCTTTTGCCTGGAAACACGTATTTCCATGAATGGGAGTGCTAACATACTTGGATTTGCATATTGTATCTGATGAGTCCAACAGAACTAAGCTAATAATTATCATCTTTGGCAAATACAGTCAGAGCAAGACTTCCAAGTCCCTGTAGAAAGGTGTTATCCATGTGTGCATTGCTATGACTAAATAACTGGGAAAGTCAAGTTAGAGGAGAGGTTTATTTTGGCTCACAGTTTCAGAGATTTTGGTCCATGGTCTCCTGGCTTCAAGTAAGTAAAAACTTTGATAATGGAAGGGTATATTGGAGGAAAGCTGCTGACTTCAAGGCAGCCAGGAAGCAGAGAGAGAAAGAAAGAACCAGGAAGGAAATGGCCGAGGACCATGTATAATCCCCAAGTTTATATCCCCATGACTTACTCCCTTTAACTAGGCCACTACTCCTGTTTCCATCCCAATAGTGCATCAAATTATAATCCTATCAATGGGTTGATTTACTGATGAAGTTAGAGCCCTCATGACCCAACCACCTTCCAAAATCCCTTCCATGAACCTCTGAGATTTGGGGGAACATTTTAGATCTAAAACACAATAAGAGGTGACAGCAGCCCACTCATCACAATGTTACTTTTTCCCCCCAACCTTCCAACCTGGGATAGCTCCTAAAAGAAGTCACAAGATGAAAGAGAAGCCTCAAAATAAGGACATATCTTCAAAAATAGACATTCTCATAAAGATTTTAAAAGTCACCTATGATCCTACAATTTCTTTATTTCAGAAATTCTGTCTGTGAAGCAGTAATTCTCCAACATTCAGAAAGTACTTCTATTTTATAATGACCATCCAACAAATGAATATTGTTTTTCATTAAAGTTTTGACTGGCTCCAAAATGAAAGTAAACAAGAATTGTCCAATTAGTCATCTTATTAAAATAAACTACATCAAATCCTAAAATTATTCTGCATAAAATTTCCCTAATTTCAGGAATTTGTGACACTGCCAAGTTAATACTGAATCCACAGGTTAGCATTCCATAATCTTATAGTTGTAAAACAAAAGCATGAGATTGAGTTGAACACATGTTTTAGTTACTAGGCTATACCTGGAGGACCTGGCCTTTTAAATAAGTCTGAGATTTCAGCTTATCATTGTCAGTTGTTTTGTGCCATAAAAATAGAGCATGGACTAAAAAAACAAATTAAACTACTAGAGATGGAATAGTGTGGAGATCATGAGCAAAACTGGGCATCACCAGGTAGCATAGTTATCCAGAGCCCAGGTCTTCCAGAATGCTCATCCAACAGAATAGCAGGATGCTACTAGTCTGTGGACCAAATTTTGAGATCCACTGCTGGAGAGTCACTTGAAGTTTTGATGCTGATTGTTTGGTATCCCAGTTAACTTGATTATGTTGATGTAAACTCAAAGAGTTGTGTACATAAACATCTCATTTGTGCCATCAGAAATATGGATTGGCCTGACTTATCAGAATAGTTGAATACTTAACAAGTTGTCATTTTATTTTGTGCCACCTTGTAAGGAATCATAAACTTACCATATGACTACATAGAGCATTTAAGTATTACTATATGTCTATGCAGTAGCTAAGCCATTAGGGCTTGAGTTCATTTAAAGCTATATCCTCTCCATCTATATGACCTTAAGCAAGTTATTTAGTAGCTCTCAAGCTCAGTTCTTAGATCTATGAAATGGGGTTAATAATAAAAATCTCTAATGGATTGTCATGATGATTATTAACATAAAGTCACTATTTTATGCACCTAGAACAGTTGGAACATAATGTTATCTATTTATCTTAAAAGAGCCAATGTAGTATAAATCTAATAACTATAAGAACTATAGATAATTCAGAGGAAGTCTTGTTTTCTGTAAAGATGCAACTCAATATATAATATTACACTATTCCTTAACATGTTGATTAATTAGACTTTGAAGATTAACTTGACTTTCTCATTAGCAAAAGTTTTCAGTAACTCTACTTTATATGAAGTAATATGTCTCCAAATAATCTTTCTTTACTGAGCTAGAATTTCACACTGCTGCAGTCATCATTTACATCAGCTTGTCACTGTAGTGATAGATGGAGATGGGAAATATATCAAGTGAGTTGGTACTGTAGAATATGACTCAGATTTTACAAAATATATCATTTGCATTACAAATCTGATTTCTTGTGGTATCTTCCTCATCACACAAAAAGTATATAGCACAGAAAAAAATTACTAGTAAATAAGTGACTTAGTTACTTGAGGTTTAGTAAATTCATCAGGTAGTGAGATTTATGGGGTTCTGGGAGAGAATGAAAGGTACAGTTCAACTAGGATATGTAGGTTGTTCACAGAACAGATGTTTATGCTGATCATGCAGGAAGTGGTGTTTTGGTATAATTTCTCCTCCAAATTCATTGAATCAATATGTTTCAAAGACTAATCCTGACCAACTCTCTCATGTACTTTTCCATGCTCAGTTTCAGATGTTACTTGTCTTATCATAGTTGGGATTATTTGGTCCCCATTATATATGATCCAGAAGTCAAGGTAACAAGCTCTATCTCTCAATCTGCACTGGGGAGGCTGCTGAACAAAAAGCCTATCTTTAAAGTCTCAGCAATTGGCCCCTTGACACTTGGGTATATCTGAGCTTTTGTTGCAAGGACAGACCTTTGTACTGAAGGAACTGTAACCACATCCCAGGGTTTTACCCAAAAGATGCAAGTAACATCCACCTCTCCAAGTTGAGATAACCAACTACAAGGTGAGATAACCAACTACCAAAAATTGTTTCTGGACATTTCCAGATACACCCTGGGGGCAAGATTGACCTCATCTCGCTTGGTCGAGAGCCACTGCCCTGAAAGTCAGTCCTAGATTAGGATCCCAACAGGACATTTTCTTCCTGTTGTTCCCTCGGATGTTAATCAAAGTGAAAATAACCAACAGCTCCTCTGGGAGTTTGGCCCTAGCTCTCTTCCTACTAATTCTTTTGATTAGGCAAGCAAAACAGAGAGATTTCTTCATTCCAACACAATCATATGGAATACACAGCTTCTGTAAGATATAAACACATTCATGAAGGAGACTTTAAATATAATCACTCAATCTACACACACTCACACATACACAGCTTCAGTATTTTTTGACAACAGATTTTGGAAGGATTTCATTTCTACCAAGAACAGTTTAAACAAAACTCACTTAAATAGATGTTCAGAGAATGTCTCTGCTTGAATTCCTTCATTCACTGGAAGTCAACAAGAAAAATCTTACCGAAAACCTGAATGTGAAATATTTTATAAAATGCTTTTCATGTTGAGGTTAATGGAATTTTTTAAAAGCTCTATATGGGCAGCATATTTAAAGTGACTCAATTTCTGCATTCTGATTATAAATTTTCACTATAATCTGGTGATCTAAGAAACAGAGTTAGCTGTGCATACCTTTAAAATCTCTTTGGTGCGTGTGTGTGTGTGTGTGTGTGTATATGTGTGTGTGCTAAAACAAAATTCTTGCTATGGGCTTTTTCTGATTTTCAGATTGTTCTACTATAATACAGAAAAATTTAAGAACTATATATTCATGCCTGACACAGGCACCGTGTAGGAACCAGAGAAGTATGACAGTGGCTGCTACCCTGAAAGCCTTACTCACACACTACATAGGCAGATCACACTGACACCTACAAAGGAGTGGGAATGTGCCTGTGAACCAGAGTGGTATGAGCTCAGGGTCTGATACAGAGTTCAAGGTGTTCAAAAAGCAGCCTGCAAGAAGGCTGGAGTCCTGAGAAAAGGCTCCACGAAGGGCAATAACCTGAGTGCAAGGACATGGACCATGCTTTTCCTTACAGAAAGCCTGAACTCAGAGGTAGAGAAATGTTAGGGCAGCTGAGCAGACTTCAGCTTATTTGTGACCATGACCAAGGGGTATTTATAAATAACCAAATGCTTCAGAATGATAAAGTTACTAGAATATTGGCCATGTTCTGGTTAATTATCATTTCTGTATAATAGTAAAATCACAAGAGAATCTAGAGACTAAAAATATTGACTAGAAATTCTAGAGGCTACATCTAGTCTAGAGACTGAAAATATTTCAGAAACAGGAAAAAGGTCCTTCCTAACCTTATGAAAGTTACAAGTCTTCCTGTCCCTTTGGTAGATTACAGCTCTTCTTAATTATTTGGTTTGGTGGTAGGGTCTGGATTTACTTTACATTCATCCAACATCAACCAAGTAACTACCAGGTACCAGGCACATGGCTATTCTAGGACCTGGAGATGCAGAAGCAAACCCAATAGGTAAAGCCTGTGTTCTCAGGGACCTTCTTCTTCTACTGTGGATAGACTGATGAACAGTGAAGAATTAGAGAACAATTCTAGAAAATGGGAAAAACTGACTAGAGCGCTGTATTATAGCAAGAGGCTGGCATTGCGGCCTATAGAAAACTCCAACCTTCTGATTGGTTTTCTGTGGCCTATGAGCTAAGAAAAGTTTTTAGTCTGAACTCCAATCCAGTGAAATGTTATCCTCCCAAGAAAGAATTCCTTTCTTCTCATTAATAGACCTTCATCACAAAAATCATATTCTGTTCTATTTTTATTTTCATCGAAGAATTTGTGCACATTTATTTTCCCTGCCATCTTCTATGTACCTATATATACAACATCATCACTTTTGCTTTTGACCTACTCAGTATCCCTTGTTAATGACTGTGTTAGAGACGCATCACAATGACAAGGAGGAAAGGCTGCTCTGAGGAGGCAACCTCAAAGCTGAGGTCTGAATGGCCATAGGCAGTCCTGCACTCTCACCTGCCTCTGCCAGAGTTCTGTGACCGTTGAAGCTCTCTTTCTTTGTTTGTAAAACATCTCAGTCATCCACATCATCTTCCTTCCCTATACCACTACAATCATGCTTCCCTATGACTATAAATATAGTTCTGTGTCTCTGTTGATTGAACATGAACGTTATTCATCATTATTTGTCTCCCAACACCCATCTATCCTACTTCATGAGTATAGAGAAAAAATAGGCCAGCAGAAGAGACATTTGTAATCCTTCACTTTTGCACACATCACACTGTTTGACAAGACTGACAAAAATGTCATAAATACGTGTTCCACAATTAACTTCCAATACTTTGGCAAGACTTTCAAGAAGCATGTGGAAGTTTACCAGAACACAAGGGCAAATGCCTTACAATTTTCAAAACACTACTAAAAAGCAGCCCAACTTGCTCTGAATTATTGTGGTCATTCAAAGTCTATACAAAGTAATATGCAGGGAGACAAAGCTATTTTACCGAGCAGACAGATATTCCAAATTACTGGTTCTTAACAAGCATGGTAATACATCAGTCAAAAGCAATAAATTTAAACTTAATGAAATCTCAATTTGCCTACAGTGCATTTCACTTTGACATTTTCTATATTGCCATGGTGCTTTGATAAAGTTTTTTAAAATGCAAAGAAAGTGTCTGTAAGGCTAAAGACCAGACTTGGTACCATTGTGGCCAAGGCGGCATTACAGTACTTAAGTTTCATCACTCCATGCCCCGTGGCAGGCACAGCCCCAGCACTAACACAGGTTCAGTTTTCATTATCATCATATGATTATGCATTTTACTGCATTTAACTGATAATACAACTACCAGCTCACCTTAAAAGAATTAGCTTGGAGGTTTCATTGCTTTCCAAATGGAATTCATTTGACAAACAAATGACAATTAGCCTAGCCTCCCTGTTCTGCGTCAGGATGCTTTTTGATTGAACCTAGACCAATTTACAATTTTTAAATGAGTTTAGACATTTACATTTAAAATGTCTAGAGGAAATTAGCCCTGGGACATCCAACAGCCAAAATGCTTTTTGAAGTTGATTATTATTTGATCTAGTACCCTCTACCTGTACATTTTGTTCCGACTTCAAAGTTTGGGAATGTAAATGCCACCTCACCTCAAAGCACAGGGAGAAACTTAAAAGCAGTTTTGCTCATTATGTTATGCAAAGGAGCCCATATTTTAATATTCGTTTAATATGGTTAGTTAGCTTTAATGACACCAGTGTGACAGTGTCATAGTTTTGGAATCTGAAAGCACCGATTGAAGTTTCTGGCCAATGCCTCTATTTTTCTGCACACAAAAAAATCATGTCCTTTGAAGGACAGATCAGCCCCTGGCTGCGTCCATTTTAGTGTCAGCTAAACAAGACAACTTTCAGATGAAGAGTTCATCTGTCCCAGAGAGGACAGTGCAAATCACAACATGAAGGGCCACAGAGACACTTGACCGTCAGACCCTGACGCTATGTATTTTGTAAGAGTATCACTCCTGGATGTCGAGGAAGCTGCTGGTAATTTCATTATAAATAGGTAATGTTGATAATTCAGCCGTGGCAACTAGAACTGCTCTGAAATCAAGCCTACCGGTTTCTAGTCAAGAGCTTATTTTATTTATATATTATTGTTATTATTGCAGTGTTGTGTTGTCAAAATGAGAAAATGACAGCCTTTTGCTCAGATCATGTTTGTCAACTGCAAAAATAAAATATAGTATGGGGAAGGCCAAAAATGTGCTACTGTACCATTCCCCTCTTCTGAAGTCCTGTAAATCAATATTGTGCACAGCTCAGGCCACAGAAGTCTCTGGAAGAAAGGGCAGCTGACAGGGCTGCCCAGTGGGCCAGCCTGTATCTGCATGGAGTTATTTAACATGGCTTTCACGGACCAGCCTTGAGAACTCACCAGAATATTTTGAATTCCTAGTTTTGTCTCATACTGTGGGACACACAGCCCATGTTTTCAAAATAGCTTTGAGTTCAAAGGAGTTGCTAAGTGATAATACTGCATAACCCCAGCACAGCGCTAATGGTTCTGAAGACAGCTTTCTGTGAAGATAGTAGATGTTAAATTCGGTGGTCCAAACCCTCATTAATCTTTACCAGAGTGTCATGAGGCAAAGACAACAGCAAGTGACAAATGGAAAAACGTGAACGTGTACACCAGTGTAAATATGTTCGCTAAAGAGGACTCAACACAGGACTCCCCAGGTCAACCTCAACACTACATAATGTGAAAATAGAATTATTTAAATGTTTCATCTAGGATAACTTCAATTCATTGCTGAAGAGATTAAACTTCCTCTGGGTCCCTTTGCAAGAAAGCTGATTTCACGTCAGTCAGCCCCCCTCGCCCCCCCCACTGCCCCGCCCCCGCCCCCACGCTCAGTTTCCTTGAAAATGGAATTGAGGTCTCTGCCAAAGCGTTCTTGGCGTAAACTCTGTTTTGGTTCCAGATTTAACACACAAACACCAAATTTTCTCCCACGTACACTGTCCAAACTATGCTAGAGACGTGCCAAATCTTTCTATCGCGGGCTTTTCATCCTCTATTTTTCTTCCGTTACAAACAGAAATTTTTGCTCTTGTGCTAACGTAACGACCTGGCAACAACCGTTCTGCACAGCCTGTGGCTTTGAAGTCGCCAGAGTTGCCGGGAGCCCAGGCAGCGCCGCAGTGGGAAGCGGGGCGAGTTTTGCTACTTCGTCTGCCCTCTGCTGGAGGGAGCGACGGGTGCCCGCCCGAGAGGCCGGCCAGAGCGAGCCAGCGGCTATCCCTTAAGAAGGGATTGTTTTCCCCTAAGCCACAGGGAAGGATCTTGGTGTTTTACAAAATTATTATTTTTTCTGCCAAGGTTTCTTTCTCTGTCTATCTACGCTGGCCTACCAGTTTAATCTGCTTCTCCATCTTCAAGCATAGCTATTTTTTTTAACATGGAGATAATTTATCAGGTGAAAGCCACGAAGGATTCTAACATCTCTCTCTGATAGTCACATATGACATGAGACTGCTCTGAGTGTATCATGAAGGCCATGGAACCAGGCTGCCTGGGGGAAAATCCTGCTCTGACACTTATTAACTAGGCTCCCTTGAACAAGTTAAGTGACGTTTCTAAGTCTGTGTTTCATTCTCTGAGATAAGAAGTTGCGATACTGCTTGCTTTCTATGGCTTATAAGGAGTTAACCTATCTATACACGTAATTTAAATGGTGGTCGGCCCATAGGAACATTTCACAAGTGTTGGATAGCATAAGAATGGCACAGTGTAAGTCTTAGGTTAAATACTTACGGTCCAGGAGTTCAGGTATTTCCAACTTTTGTTTTAAGGGTTGTTAACATTTACTTAAAAAGGACAAGTGTTACCGCTCCTAAACTGAGAAAGGGCACATCTTGAAGAAAAGAGATAGAATTTTCAGCAAAACCTTACTTGGAAAAGTACTATCATTATCTCATCCGGCAGCAAGATTTTGAACACTTTTTGTATGATGATAGTTAAGCTAAGGGGCTAGGAATTTGCGGGAACTGGTGGTCT